>JAULKM010080236.1:0-11622 GCA_032355605.1 Rubia tinctorum
ATCCCGACTTGCCACTAGCTACTTAGTTGTAGTTAGTAAGCAATAAGGGCTTAAAAATTACATCTTTGAGAGGTATGACGACGACCTCCCAACCTACGTGACAGGTCTGGGGAAATGTTGACCATTGACCACACCACGTTTCATAAACACTAAAAATGGTTTGTGGTTCTTGTATGTAATGGAATTGAGAATCAAAACAATGTTGATCATATTGCACAAATACTCCCCAAGTGCTAGTTTACATAGTTTATTCTCTTTGGATTTGCACACTAATAGTTGTTAGTAAACCCCCCCTTCCAAAGCCTGTTTTAGAAATACTAGCTATTCCTGACACGTGATCGGATTGACGACCCAATCATGGTTGTATTTAGTTGACTCTTACATTCCTAACATCTATGTAGACGACCCCGGTCTTACCACTATCTACCCCATAGGTAGTATAGTATTAGGAATAGGAGCAACAATGTAAATTTTCATCTTTGACTCTTGGTCCCCTTTCGGTTTTTAATTAATGGATCTCCCGTGATTGATTGATTAAGTGACTGTAGGAGGGGGCGGTTCAAATTTTAGCCCCGTTGCCGGGGATGTTAGTCTAAATATCTAGTTGTTAACTTGTATAATGCGTTAGTTGAGTAATTAGTGTTGTTTTTATTTTTGTTTTTGTTGGTTTTTGCTGTTAAGCCTTTGTGATAGTTATCTGCATACTTCTAATTCTTTTGCTAGTGCTTCTTTTAGTTGGATATTTTTGGCTCCTATTTTATGGTACATACTCATGTCACGAATTTAGGGACTTTACACTATCCAAGGGAGTACGCAGGTAGTCGGAGATGAAGAAGGAGAAGAGCTAGAGTGGGGGTTCCACAAGAACCAACTTTTATAGTTGAAGAAACTGTAGAAGTAGCAGAAGATAGTCACATAATTAGGGAGTTGATGGCTCATAACTTGAAGAATTAAACCCTATGTATGGTCTTCCCACTCTTTCAACCCAATGTGACGTGTGAGCTCAAGAGTGGCATGATCCAGTGTTTTCCAATTTTCCATGGAATATCCGATGAGGATCCGAACAAGTACTTGTTGGAGTTTCATCTAGTTTGTACCAACATGAGCCGCTGGGAGTCTTAGAGGAGGACTACAATTTGAGGTCATTTCCCTTCTCACTGTGGGATACGGCTAAGGACTGGTTGCACGACCTTCTACCCGGTTGCATTACCTCCTGGATGGACATGAAAATGAGATTCCTCAAGAAATACTTTCCAGCTTCAAAGTCTACGGGTTTGAAGAAGTAACTTTCCAATATATCCCAATTTGCAAGTGAATCCCTCTACGAGTATTTGGAAAGATTCAAGAGTCTATTGTCAAGATTTCCATATCATTTGTTCAAGGAGGGCGATTTGGTATACTACTTCTTCGAGGGGCTATGTGATGATGACATGCGAATGGTGAATACTGCATGCAATGATTTGATAGCCAACAAGAGTCCAAAGGATGCAATAGTGCTCTTGAAGAAATGACCAATGGAACGAGGCAATTTGGTACTAGATCTCGAGTGAAGGCTGTGGATGAGCTGACTCAATCCCCAAAGCTATAGGAGCAAGTCAAAGCGCTTGATTTTATGATGAAGTAATTCATGAAGGGGAGAGTTAACCAAGTCAAGGTTTGTGGCATTTGTAGTCTCGATCATCACACTAACAATTGTCCACAAATGGTGGAAGACTTGGAAGAGGTGAAGGCATTGGACTTCAATGGTGTCAATATGCAATAATGCGGTAGGGGAAACATCAACAAGGGTTCCCGGGGAACTAAAGAGGTGAAAGGAAAGACCCCTACGCGAATACCTTCAACCCTAAGTTCCGCGGTCACCCCAACTTCTATTAGTGCGAGGAGAATCAAGTTTAAGGGTACAATTGAGGTGGACAAGCTCTACCTCAACCCTATCCAATAGGCGAAGAGCTTTCTAACAACAATGCCTCACTTCACAAGTCAGATCGATAAGAAATCTTGGAAGCTATTTCCCAATTAGCTAAGAAATAAGATGTTTTCATGGAGCGCACAAGGTATGAGATTAAAGATCTCGGGACTAGGGCTTTCTCAAGCATTAAAAACCTTGAAATCCAAGTTGGGAAAATCACTACCTTGGTAAGCCAACTTGAGGCCAAAGAGTCCGACAAGCTTCCTTCCCAACCGGAGATCAATCCAAGAAATGTTAGCGCTTTGAAGCTAAGGAGTAGGAAGGAGGTGCGTAAGCCCGAAAAAGAAATCTTACAAGAATACGACTTGGTTGTGGAAAGCAACAAGACCAACTTGGAGAAGCGCGAAATGGTTTTAGAGGAGGACCCCGTCAAGGTGCTTCCTACACCCGAGGTGAGGGTGAATCCCTCAGCACCTTTCCCCAGTGCACTTAGAGGAAGGCTGAAGGTGGCAACCAATGATGAGAACATTCGCAAAATTATCGAGAAGGTTGAGGTTAGCGTTCCACTTTTGGATTTGATTGAGCATGTTCCTTCTTATGCTAAATTATTGAAAGTTTTATGTACTAAGAAAAGGAACAAACTAATTAGGAAGTTAAGAAAATTGAAAATAGGGGGAGTGACTACTCTTAATCATAGGAATTTGCCTAAGAAATGTGATGACCATGATATGTTTTCATTTCCTATCTCCTTATGCAAAAAATTGTTGAAAATGCTATGATTAATCTAGGAGCATCTATTAATGTGATCCCTTCTAGCCTTTATGAGATCCTAGATATAGAAGACTTAAGGAAACTAAGGTAATTGTCCAATTAGCCGATTACTCCCAAGCTAGTCCTCGAGGTTTAGCTAAGGATGTAATGGTTGGAGTAGGCAATTTAGTGTTTCAGGTATATTCTATGACATAGATGTAGTGCACGATGGTGGTGGACCCTCAATTTTATTGGGGAGACATTTTCTTAAAACGTCAATAACTAAGATAGACGTTCATTTAAGAATACTAATCCTAGAGGATAACATTGATTAGGTGGGATTTGATATTTATAAGTCTAAGCATGATTCTCCTATTCCCTCTCTTGTTTGCAAAGGCATAACTTTATGTGATGAACTTGCTCAATGTGAAAACTCTTGCATGATTAATAATGATGATTGCCTTGATGAAGATCTTAATGATAATGAAGAAGATAGCCTAGATGATGAGATTCTCGATGAATATGTGAGTGACGAAAGAAATCCTACATTGCGCTTCAATTGTTATGATCATGTCGTTGAGACTTATGCTTTGCATGATGTTAGTGTAACTTATCTATCTTGGATTGTTTTTCAATGATCACTAACATGTATCAGTTTGTGGAGAGTGGAGAAGACGTAAAACATCCTCGAACCCCTCATAAACCCAAGGAAATAGCTAAGGTCTTGATATTGGCTAGGTATGGATATTCACTCTCTATGGTGAGCAATGCGCTTAAAGGTAAGGATGGAACTTTGTGGAGATCACTAAACAATGATGTCATCATGGGTGGAGTTGCTGATGGCGACTCTGGAGACCCAACGGTTGGTTCTTTTTGATTGAAATGCATGAAGAAATAAGTTGTGATGACGACAATAAAAATACGATGCTTTTTCTTACTTTGTTTTTTATATCTTCCTATAGATAGATTTTGCATGTTTTTTGTGCGTGACAAAGGATCTTGGGATTAAATTCTTGTTGATTGATAAATTTTGAGTTCGAATCTTGTGCTTTGTGGCCGGACGGAAATATGACTTGTTGGGTGATAAAGTTTTTCAGAAAAAGGGAGGAACTAGGGAAAAAGGGCCCTGTTCACTGGAAGCCATATGCTAGACCCCTTCAGCACAAGACATGCCATGAAGAAATAAGTCGTGAGGACGACAATAAAAATATGGTGCTCTTTCTTGCTTTGTTTTTTATATCTTCTTGTAGATAGATTTTGCATATTTTTTGTGTGCGACAAAGGATCTTGGGATGAAATTCTTGTTTAATAAATTTTGAGTTTGAATCTCGTGCTTTTTGGTTGGAAGGAAATAGGACTTGTTGGGTGATAACGTTTTTTCAAAAAAAGGGAGGAACTAGGGAAAAATAGCCATGTAGTGAGTCAGCCTCATGCCAGACCCCTTCAGCACGAGGCATGCCTTCTGTCAGGAACCCTTAGTATGAGGATAGCCTCATGTTAGGCACCCTCAGCATGAGGCATGCCATGTTTCAAGCCTCGTGTGGTGTTTAGTTGGGTCAAATATGCAGATTTTCGAAAAAATAAGATTTAAAGTCAAAACATGCATTTTAGCCTATTAATTCAGCAAATATTTTATTCCCTAGGATATTTGAAGTAAATAGTAGTATACTAAACATCAACACCTTCCTTATGCATTAATTAAATGATACTTTTGCCCCCTATATTTTCTAATTTAAAAAATGCCATCTTTTTCTCATTTGTACCTCTCTTTTGAATCACCTTCTTTTTTAGGAGAACAATTGCAGAAAATAAGAATATAGTACATTTTTCTACCAATAGGAATCATTTATCTCATTCAAGTCCCTCAAAAACACTCACTCTCACTTCATCTTGGTGAATCTTGAAAAAATGGAACTTTTTCTCTAAAAATTAGCATTTTTGTCTCTTCTTGTGTGGATTTTTCAACTCTAAGCTTCAAATTCTGGGTAATCCTTTGAGCTTTATGTTTAATTGCTTTATTTAGCATGTTAATGTTGTGATGAAGAGCTTAAATCTCGAAAATATTGATGTGTTTTTGGGAAATGCTTGAATTTTATGAATGATCTTGTGTTGAACTAAGTATGGGGGAAGTACATGTTCTCACACTTAGATGATATGATCTTCATTGTTTGTATTGATTTAGGAGGAAATATTCTTGATTTTATGATCTTCTTGATGGGATTCTATAATTTTCCAATGAGTTTGTTGTTTAGGAAGAATGATTCTTGTTGGATAGCCTTTATGTGATAACATGATTTGAAATGTGTTGGCTATTTATAAAGAGTGTTCTTCTTAAATGATACTTGATGCATGTCTTGGTATGTTCTTGCATTATCACCTTCTTCTTGTTGTGATAGAATGGCTTCAAAGAGAAGTAGGCCAGAAAAGGGAACAACTTCCCGGGGTGACAAAGGGAAGAAGGTGGCCAAGGTTGGGAGACAAGAGCCAAAAACATCCCTTTCTCCTAACCCCACCTTTGTTGTTGAAGAGTTCATGGTTTTGACCACCATTTTTGGGTGTGGGGCCCGAAGATGGAAATACTTGAATAGCCCAAAGAGAACCATATTGGAGATGAAGTTTGCATGCAAGGAGACCAAAGGAGCTCTAGGTCTACTCGAACCCACCACTTATTTGCTAAGACGAATAGACTTATAGGATTTCTTAGACAAGCATTCCAAGACTTACATAAGGTGGACTTTAGAGTTTTTGGTAACCTTGGATAAAGCAACGAAAAATGAAGGAATGAGGGTCATCCATTTCCACTTGGATGATAGAGAGTATACTATGTCACATCGGGAAATTGCCCAAGCATTCGGGTGGAAGTACATGAAAGATATTTTGATGAGAAATCGGCAAAGGCTTCCATTTTCATTGAGCACTTTTTGGAAGATTCTTTCGGGCACAGAGAGGAAGCATCTAAAAAAGAGTACCGCAATAGTCCATCTAGTGTTCCGGTATGTCCATTAACTATTGTCCATGGGGGTACTCTGTCACGGAGAGATCTCACAGTGCCCCAGTTCGGGCGTCCAATTCTTTTGGGCGATGACACCAGAGAAGAATTTCTACCCCAATATGGTGGAGGATTTTGTATAAGAACGATTGGCCACAGGAAACAAGAAAAGGGCAAGATACCAATGAGAGGCATGGTCGGACTCTTAGCCCAACACTTGGAGCATCGAATCCTCATTCACATTGGCCAACTTAAGTCGTTCGGGGTTGTGATATACTATGGATAGATTGGCAAGGGCTTTGATGGTCGCTACCACAACCTTGGAGGATCAATTCGTGTGGTTGTACAGTGGTTCCACAATCTGTAGTTTTATGATCCATCCACAATCGGAGCGCACCACTATCAACCAAGATATTGTATTGGAGGACTTGTTTCTAGCACCTGATCTGCGGTTTGAGAAAGACTTCTATAGAGTCTTATCAAGCCTGAACATAGACATTGAGGAGGAGGATGGTGAGACTCTATCAAGGGCACCACCTAGCCACACTCACCTACCCATAGACTTCCTCGACCAATCATGCACTTTTAGGGAACAACTTGCGAGTTATACCCAAATGGTGCAAGAGGTTGGTAATACGGTAGGAAGGACGAGTCTAAAATTGGAGGAGTTCGGGACCAGGTTAGACTCTATGGAGTGCACCATGCAAATTTGGGGATCTAGGTTGGACTCCATTGGGTGAGAAATGAAGGAGGAGTTTCCTATTGTGGATGAGAGGGTGGATGTTCAATAGGAGGCTATCGAGAAATTGATCAAGAGATTATATATCTCAAGTCTTGATGGTTTTGGGACATTATTCCCATCGAGAGGTAGGAAATGAGGCATGAAGAAAGAAGAAGGAGGCTCTACGGGGTCACATGAGTGAGTTCCACTACTTTTATCTTCCTCACTTATGATTTCTATCTTTTCATTGCATTGGAGACAATGCAAAGCTCAAGTGTGGGGGAGGGAGTAGTGAAACACATAGGACTTTTCATCTCGGACACTTACGAGTTTTTAATCTCGGGATTCCTTTGTGTTTTTATGTCATTTTGCTTGGGGATGTTTTGGATGCACTTTAGTGGTGTGTTTTGATCTTTAGGGTGTTATCTCTTTGTTGTTGGGATGTTTTGGGAAGACTTTTTTGGTGGTGTGATTTTTTATTTACCATGATCTTCACGTAGTAAGAATCCTACCTTTGGGCCATTTTGTGCTACATAAAAATTGAAAATTAAAAAAATGGAAAAAAACCTGGCTAAGTTAGAAACCCGAAAGGGCAGCTTAGGCAAAAATGAGAAGAAAGCCCGGATAAGTTGAAAGACCTAGGTAAAAATGAGAGGCTAGGCCTAGCTAGGTTGGAAAACCTAGGCAAAAATGAGAGGCCATGTGGAAAAAGGTGAGAACCGAGCTCAACATGTGTGAATGCTTGGATGAAAACCTAAAAGGGCTCCTAGGCAAAATGAGAGGAATTCAGAGAAATCTGAAACTAAATTGAACATCTTTTGGCCATCTTTGGCAGTTTCTTCTGCAATATCTCTTGGATTGTCTTTTGTGGCTTCTTCGGCGTAGTAAGCTAGTTTAGCACTTATCATTTTGCTTTACCTTTTTCTTGGATGGAATTTTTGGTGGATAGGTTACTTTAGCATCTTCGGGGAGAGTCAGAGTTGCGAGATTCTTACAATATTTTAGGGAACTAGGGTAGCTTGGGAATAAGATGAATTTATTGGTTAACTTATCCTGGCATGCTACATTCCTCTTGGATCTTTTCTTATTTTTGTTTACTCGAGGACAAGCAAAATTTTTAATTTGGGGGGATTGATGGGCACCTTTATGCATGCATTAACCAATGCATTTGACACATTTGTTAATTTGTTTTGTTTGGTTGATTGCTAGTTTAGTAAGATTTACATGTCAAAGGGTTTAGATGACCATTATTGTTTTTGTCTAAATATTGAGTTTTGTACACTTAATTGAATCTAATGGACACTTTGTATACACGAGCACCTAGATTTTCCTTTTAGAGCTTATTATTGGGTTGCTCGTGAGTATTTGACATCATTCTGTAGAAGGCCATCCGCGAGGGTGGTAAAAGATATTTGAAGGTCATTCGCAAGAATGGTAGAAGATATTGAAGGCCATTAGTGAGAATGGTAGTAGATAGAAGGCCACAGACTAAAATGCGTGGTAGTAGATGGAATTGAGTTGGAAAAGGCAGGGTAAGAGTTCAAAAAGGTAAAAAATGAAGGGTATCGTCAACAGGCGGAAGCAGCCAGCCGGCACGAGGCCAACCCACCTTGCACCTACCATGCCAGCTAACACGGGTCGTGTCATACCACCTTGGCATGGATCGTATCGCACAAGCTAGCCGACATCTTCCAATTTTTCCAGCGGCTAAGTATGGATGCGGACCACGCCATTTCACACCGTCTGCATTATTTCAAGTCCCAAATGAAAAAACCAACCCAAGGGGTGCGAAGAATCATATGGCCCGCACCGTTGAACTGATCAAAATGTGCTTCTAGCCGACATGCTGCGTCGAACAAAATAGGATGCGCAATCAGAAGTTCAAAATGGGGTAATAGTCGGTGGCCCGTGCCAGACTGGATAGGCCGCGTTAACACGAGCCAACACGACCCATGCCAGACCGGGCAGGCTGCACCATCACAAGGTTGCACGGGTCATGCCATTGAATGCAATCCGTGCCAGCATGAGGCTTTCGGATGGCATGGCTTGTGCCATTTTTTGCTGGTCATTTCAATTGTGGCTGCTAGGGTTTTTAGGCTTATTTTTTTGCCTTTTCAAGGTCCAATTCTCTACTACTATATATATAGACCATATCTTCTAGGATTTAAGTTTATGTTCATTTTTAGACTTCAATAATAGGGTAGAAAGACAAAGGAGCTCTTCCTCCTCTCTAAAATCTTTAATCTTTTTCTCTTTGATTTTCTTTTGCCCGAAGGCATTGAATCCAATGAAATACTTGGTTCAATGCTTAGGCAGTAGTTAATTTACTTGGGGTTCGTATTTGTATTCGTGAATTAATGTTTGTTCTGTGAGATAGCTTAGATCTACCTATTTCTATGTGTTTGTGATTATTATGTTGGCTTGTTCTTCATGTTCTTATTAATTGTAGGCAGACACCATAGTGCACTTTCATATTGCCGCAATATTTTTCGAGATTCAAGCCCTTCATCACAATATTAACATGCTAAATAAAGCAACTGAACATAAAGCTTAAAGGATTACCCGAAACTTGAAGCTAAGAGTTGAAAAATCCATACAAGAAGAAGCAAAAATGCTAATTTTTGAGAGAAAAAGCTCCAATTTTTTTAGTTTCACCAAGATGAAGTGAGAGTGGGTGTTTTTAGGGACTTGAATGAGCTAAATGATTCCTATTGGTAGGAGAATGCACTATAAATTCTTATTTTCGGAAATTATTCTCCTCTAAAAGAAGGTGATTTAGAAGGGAGGTACAACGGAGGTAAGGGTGGAATTTTCAAAAATAGATAATCTAAGGGACAGTAGTACCAAGTTATTAAAGGCAGTGATGTCTAGTATAGTACTATTTACATTAACCATTTTAGGGAATACAAGATTTGTTGAATGAATGGTCCAAAAATGCATGTTTTGGCTTGAAATTACAATTTTTCAAAAATCTGCATTTTGACCCAACTACAGCATCCACACAAAGCCTGAAATGTGGCAAGCCTCATGCTGAGTGGGTTTGGCACGAGCCTACCTTTGTGTTGAGGGGGGCCTGACACAAGGCATGTCTCGTGCTAAGGGGGTCCAGCACGAGGCTGCCAGTGAACATAGCCCTTTTCCCCTAGTTCCTCTCTTTTTTTTTTGAAAAAACTTTGTCATCCAACATTACCTATTACCTTTCAACCATAAAGCATGAGATTTGAACTCAAAATTTATTAGTCAACAAGAGTTTCATCCCAAGATCCTTTGTCACACACAAAAAACATGCAAAATATATCTATGGAAAGATATAAAAAACAAAGAAAGAAAGAGCACTGTATTTTTTATTTTTGTTCTCACAACTTATTTCTTCATGCATTTCAATAAAAAAGAACCTACAGTTGGTCTCTGAAGTCACCATCGGAAACTCCACTCAAGATGACATCCTTGGGAGAGGTCTCCACAAAGTGCCATTCACCTTTAAACGCTTTCCTTTCCATAGGGAGTGAGTATCCATTCCTAGAAAATGTCGTGTCCTTTGCCATTTCCTTGAGTTTAGGAGGTGGTTGAGGATGTTTTACGTCATCATCACTCTCCACTAACTGTTGCATGTTAGTGAGCATAGAAAAACAATCCAAGATAGACAAGTCATCACTAACATCATGCAAAGCATAAGTCTCTTCGACATGATCATAACAATTGAAGTGCAAGGTAGGATTTATTTAATCACTCACATAAACATCAAGAATCTCATCACCTAGGTGATCATCTTTATTCTCATTAAGAGATTTATCAAGGAAATCATCACTATCAATCATGCAAGAGTTTTCACATTAAGCAAGTTCATCACACAAAGTTATGCCTTTGCACACAAGAGAGAGGATAGGCGAATCATGCTTAGACTTATAAATATCAAATCCCACCTTATCATTGTCATCCTCTAAGGTTAGTTTTCCCAAATGAACATCTATCTTAGTCCTTGATGTTTTAAGAAAAGGTCTCCCCAATAAAATTGAGGGCGTACCACCATCGTGCACTACCTCAAGGACATAGAAGTCCGTTGGAAACACTAAATTGCCCACTCTAACCATTACGTCCTTAACTAAACCTCGAGGGCTAGCTTGGGAGTGATCGGCTAATTGGACAAGTACCCCAATTTCCTTAAGCTCACCTATGTATAGATTTTCATAAAGGCTAGAAGGGATCACATTGATAGATGCTACTAAGTCAATCATAGCATTTTCCCCTGATTTTCCACCTAAGCAGATATTAATTGGATACATACAGGGGTCATCACATTTCTTAGGAAAGTTCCTATGATTAAGAGTTGTCACTCCCCTTATTTTCAATTTTCCTAATTGGTTTGTTCCTCTTCTTAGTGCAGGAAACTTTAAAGAATTTAGCATAAGAAGGAACATGCTCAATCAAATTCAAAAGTGGGATGCTAACCTCAACCTTCTCAAGGATCTTGTGAATGTGTTCATCGGTGGTTTCTACCTTCAGCCTTCCCTTATGTGAACTAGGGAAAGGTGGTGGAGGATTCACCCTCACCTCGGGTGTAGGGAGCTCCTTGATGGGCTCCTCCTGTACAACCATCTCACACTTCTCCATGTTGGTCTTATTACTTTCCACAATCAAGTTATCTTCTTTCAATATTTCTTCTCGGGTTCACGCACCTCCTTTCCACTTTTTAGCTTCAATGTTCTCACATTTCTCAGATTTATCTCTGGTTGGGAAGGGAGCTTGCCGGACTCTTTGTCCTCAAGTCAGCTCATCGAGGTGGCAAGTTGTCCGACTTGGATTTCATGGTTTTTTATGCTTGAAAAAACCGTAGTCCCGAGATCTTTAATCTCATGCCTTGTGCACTCCCCGAAAGCATATTTTTTCTTAGTTGATTGGAAAATAGCTTCCAAGATTTCTTCTCAATCTGACTTGTAGGGTGAAACATTATTGTTGGAAAACCTTTCACCTCTTAGATAGGGTTGAGGTGGAGCTTGTCCACCTTGATGGTACCCCTGAACTTGATTCTCCTCGTGCCAACACAAAAGTTGGGGTAATCACGGTACCCAGGGTTGAAGGTATTTGCGTAGGGGTCTTTCCTTTCACTTCCTTGGTTCCCCTAGAACACTTGTTGTTGTTTCCCCTAGAACTTGTTGTTGTTTCCCCTAGAAAACTTGTTTTCAAGGGCAAGAAGCTCAAGAATGGTATCCGTACTACAATTCTGACAATCCGGAGTGGAGTGGTAATCCGGAT
>JAULKM010080247.1:0-11622 GCA_032355605.1 Rubia tinctorum
CTTCATTCTGTCTAATTTATTTTTTGGAGTCAAACTTTGTAAATTTTGACCATAAATATAAATTGATTCATATATAAAAAAAAAATATCTTGTGAAATATCGTTAGATTCGTCTTGACATCTATTTTCTAAATATCAAATTTTTATGCCCTATTGTTATTGGTAACTAGACATATTTATGGTGAAAATGGTCGTTGAAAACTGCGAAAAAGTAGATAAGCAAAATGAAATGGGACGCAGTGAGTACGACGTATAAAAATAACCATACATCTTGTCTGTAAAGTCAATTAATAGAGTGATCCAAGATCTATGGGGACTCGCGATAATGAGACGTTTTAGAAGCGTCATATGAATGGAAGCGCCCCAGTAAACCTATTGGGATACTTTTTAACTTCCTAATAGGGAGTTTGTGTTGTAGTGTTCAATTTTATTTCAGTCAAATGAGTTCCAAAAAAGTGTTTGGCAATTGAAATTTTAGTTAGTCGAAAAATTATATTTTTCGTTAAAATGAAAGGGTTAACGAGAATCGGTATTTGGATTAACTTTTGACATTTTATAATTAATCATTATAATTTATGTAAAACAACTCGTAACTATTCACCCTAAAAACTGTAGAAAACCAAACATTTAAAATAACTGTAAGTTAATTGACTAGTAAAATCAATTAAACTAAGAGTACATCTCTTGAAAAATGATTTTTTCATAAGTTATGGAAAGATCGAAAACTCAACTGCAATTTTATCACAAAAAGATGAAAATATCGCGAGTTAAAGAAATTAAAACCGGGTCAAATTTGGGTTATAAGCTAATTGGGTATACTAACACGCCTACAATATTTGAAGTTTGGTTAGATGCATTACATATATAAAGTAAAATACATAATTTATATGTTTAACTCTAAATATGTAATGTTTTAAATCAAAACTCAAACATTTCACTTTCAATTACTGCATAGTTTTAATGTATATATAAATATTATTCTAATTTAAACCATATCTTTCCATATACCTATGGAAAGATGATTTTTCCAAAAATCTATCTTTATTCTATGACAGATTAAAATTTTATAATTTTTAATGTACAATAATAATGATAATTAAAACGACAGCAAAAATAATATTATCATGCATCAAGTGTTCCTACGCATTATTTAATTTCATTAAAACAACTAAAGACAAAAAGTGTCTCTTCAAATTTCACTTTATATTTCATCATTTTCTATCAATATAAATATATATATATACTCCCATGTCTCGCTTTAAAGTTCCGATTTTTTTTACAAAATTTAATACAAGTCTATGTGGCATCATTTTAATGGTTTATAACAGTGGACCCACCTAAATCAAATAAAAAGAAGAGTTATGACCAAATAAATATGGCTAAATATAGAAAGATTAAAAATAGATAGTTATTAATTGGACGGACCAAAAAGAAAATTAGAAAATTATTAGTGGGGCGGAGGGAGTGTATGTGTATATATATAGTATATTTATACTTGATTGAGAGAATGAATAAAAGAGATGTTGTGGTGAATCTTTGTATACTCACCTACTTGGACGTGACATACTACAACAAGACTTGAATTCACCAGAACATGTGGACTTAAATCTCTTGCAAGAGGATCAAAATCGTGCCATTGCAACCACGATACAGAATCTAAAACATCGTGAATGGGAAAGTGCTTATGTGCATGGATATTAAAAAGGTTGTAGAGATAATAAATGGATGTTCCGAACTTAAGTATTTAAATGTGAAAGGACGAAGTAGTTGGTGAGACATTTTAAACTTTAATTTGGAATTCTTAGATTCATCGAATGATAAAGACGGTGCTTATGATAATCTCAACAAAGATGTAACTTTTGTCCAAATGTGTATTCTTCTACATTTGTATAATAATAAGTTGTGCATCCATCGTGCCTCCCATGGTTAGCTAGCTTACTATTTCATTATTTTTAAAATTTTGGATAGTACAGAGAAAGTTAACTTTGAAAAATAAATCCTTCGTTTACATTCACTATATTTGATACATTATATATCTCGTGCAAGTATTAAGCTTGCCAAAAATATTTTTGCTCGATCAATAGGAAATTTAATTATTAGAGAATTATTTTAATGACCCGTGACTTAAAAAATGTTCTTTATTTATTATATATGTACACACATAATGTGTTAGTGTAATTAGGACAATGTCGAGCATGCATAGTGCATATTCATTTTTTCTTAAAAATAATTAAAGATTAAAATAGAACCTTCATATGGTTTCAACGAGAATTTCATTATTTTTTAGCATATATTTATTTGTATTTTTCATCATATTTAAATAAATTGAAGGAAGTTTGAAGGAAATAAAATCACAAATTTGAAGCAATCCATCACTGCCGATTAACAACAAAAACTCCACCATCTCAAAACAACAAAAACTAATTAACAAGTTAAAAGAAACTGAGACCGAGTTTATTAAATCATGTAATCGTATCCACAATCAATATTACTAAATTGCATACTCAATCCTAATATTATTAAAACTTATACAAAAAACATATTTCTGAAAAATTATACTAACAAACTCATCTACTAGTACATTTTAGTCTATATTGGCTACCTTTTCGAATTAAATATTTTGCGCAAGCATCGAGCACCCCATTATTTTTTCTCTTGCAAGTTTTTGTTTTATTCTTTAAAATCGGGTGGTTAATTGTTTAGCGTCCCTATCAAATAAATAAGCTAATAGATTCAGCATGTTTTTTGCACTTTGATAAATGGGTCGATGTAATGTTTACCTGATCAACATCTAATTGATCCGGAGTTATACAAGATTGAGGTCAAATTAAGATCAAGAAGAAATATCCAAGCTCCAACAATCTTTCTCTCATCTTCATCTTTGCAGATCCATGAAACCAAAGTATTATCTTTCAAACCGAAGGGTTGGCACACAATCCATTTCACTTACTTTGATTGCATGTTTACTTTAATTTCCATCTACAGAACCCGTGTAGTTCACTGTATTAACAAAAAGTATAAAACAAATGTTCATTTTCAAATAATTTAAAAACTAGACAAAAGAAGAGCAAGTCATTCGGATTATTATGCAAAAGTACATATATTTCTTAAACAATTAGCATAGCATATCTTTTTCTTGTGGTATTGGGTAAGTTTTTTCAATAGTACCATTCAAAAAGATCTCCACTTCAATAACAACATCCAAAAAATATGTGAAAGCAAAAAATTATCCTCAAGCAAATCGTTATGGATAAAAAAAATTCTCCAACCACGTGATAAATATACTATTGCATGATCAAATATTTCAACCAGCCAAGATTTCTCTCCACTAGAAGAGCATGTCATAGCTATTGGGCCGACGAATAAGGCACCTTTGGTCTTTATCCAAATGTCCACTGGATCATTTAAGTTTTAAATTAAATCAAGCAAATTTAATGAGATATAATGTGAGCAAATAACATGACCAAAATTTTTGCCTTTTATATAAATAAAAAGTAAATTAAATACTCAATGTAAGAGTTGTGGATGAAGATTGCTTCAACTTTTGATCTATTTCACTTCGGACCCTTGTCGTTTTTGGAGTTGAGTTGATCTTTCTCTCTAAATTATTATTTTTCAACATTTCCAAAGTTCGAAATCAGATTTTAGAACAACTGGAACATATTTTTATACTCTCTCCACCTCACAATGACATGAATCTCCTTGCGAACACTCTTATTTGAGGAATTTTGAGAAACACTCTTAACGAAGGTTGATCAGAACACCCTCTTGAAATCAAGAAGACATAGACGAAGTCTAGTCAAGAACACAATTTTATGAAGTTCGCTAACGCAAGAGACTTATTTTTATGAAGCCAAGCACTAGTTGCACCAAAATTAACACAAAAATTCCTAAAGGTTCTAAGCACATAAACTAAAAATCCGAGTAAATGATGTATAAATGATAAAGTAATTAAAATGTTTAAAACCATTCCCTATTTATAGTATATAGATATGGTCTTCAAGAATACAAAGAAGACAGGGATTTGGTAATTCCTGTCAGAAATTGGAATGACTTATGACAGTTTCGAGAAACTAAAACCATATTAAACTAGAATACCCAATTTAACCTAAATGATGACCAAATTCATCTAAAAAATTAATCCAAATATTGGTTGAATTCTTGAATGAATCTACCATATCTAAATTTACCAAATCTAATCTAATCAAATTAAAACTAATATATTACAATATTTCAAAATTAACTCTATACATGAGCATGCTACCTCACTAAAAATCATATTGGAAAAAAGAGTATAGTGTCTATATGCTAAAATACTAAACTAAGAAAACGGTAGTAAAATGATATTTTGATATTGTATCACACAATTAAATATCTTGTGCAAGCATCGATCGTGACAATTTTTTTCATGCACGATCGAGTTTTTCTACAATTAAGTTTAAGTTTTTTTCTTTGAAATTTGGTGGATAAATATTGGGCTTTGGTGTCAAATATATGCATTATTAGAAGTGGCACAACCTTTTCCCATTGGTAAATTGGTTGATATAATGTTTTGAGTTTCAAAATTAAGATCAGATACAAGTTGCGGAGTTCGGTTTCAAACATGGTCTAATAAGACTTTGGGTTTTGGGCTCGGATTGTTGGATCAGGTTTCAAGCCCCGGTTGTCAAGTTAAATTTTGGGTTAGAGTTAGTCGGGTCGGGTTTCAAGTTTCTGTTGTTCGGGTTGGGTTTTTGGGTCGGGTTAGTTGGTTGAATTTTAGGCCCAAATTGGTCGGGCCAAATTTAAGACCATGGTTGTCGGGCATGTTTCAGATCTGGTTTATAGGCTAAAGTTTTAGACCCGAGTTGTCGAGTCGGGTTTTAGAACATGCACTCTGGGGGTTTCATAGTGGTTTGAATTAAAAATTGAAACAAAAATAAAACCACACTGAAACCAAAAAGCCTTATAGTGGGGTGTTTCAGAATGGTTTCAAACAAGTGAGACTACTCATTTGCTACAAAACATAAACTGGCTCAGTCCTATTTCCAATGCAAAGCATGGACCAGCACGTGAAGCATGGCATTTACAATGGCTTTCATGTCCTTTTTTTAAAAAAATTCAATGCATGGCATTCGATTTTCCAATTTCCAATAGCTGTTTTTATTTTTTCAAAAACTTTTGTTGAATGCATGGCTTCCGATTTTCCAATTTCCAATGGCTTTCTTTTCTATTTTTTTAAAAAAATTGTTCGCCTGATTAAATTAAATTTTGATTCTTTCTTATATAAATTTTGACTCTTTTAAAAAAAAATGATTTTCAATTCAAAAATTACAAGGGTATTATTAAATTTCACATTTTAATTTATTTTGGTAGGTAATTTATTTAAATTAAATATTGAAAGAAAAATTAATGAGTATAATAGAGAAAATCAAGTGGAATCTATAGAATGGTTTCTTGTGGAAAGAAAAATTGAGTGGTTTCTTTGTGATTTCAGTTGATGAGGTGAAAGAGAGAGATTGAATTTTTAATCAACCGAAACCACAACAACGATTTCTGAGCAATTTCACCATTGGACATGATTTTAGTTTCGGGTCAGTCGAGTCAGTTTTTGGATCAGGGAGCCTCATATCACATGACTGGTGACAAATGTTATCATATTGACATTACTAATGCTACCGATTATCTTAATGTTCTACTGCCTAATGGATATGTGTAATCTCCCACCCTTTATAGTTCTATACGTTATGGAGATACCACTCTTACTCATGTGCTTTACATACTGACCTTGCGATGTGATTTATTATCATGCTCTAGATTGTTATCTGCATTAAAATGTCTAGCTTTGTTTAAATAAAATTATTGCATTTTACAAAAAATCATTGCGAGGACTGTGATTAGCGTGGGTGAACAACACGGGGGGATTATTGACTTCCTGTATTGGATGTGCACGTTCAACCACATATCCCACAGTCAGTTTTGACTGTTGCTTCAGTTTTTACATCTTCATTGGATTTATTGCATCAACGTCTTGGGCATCCATCCTCTACGGTGTATTCTTCTGTTCCTACTCTTAAATTTAGCACAATAATACTTCTATTTCTTGCTCTGTGTGTCATAGAGCAAAACAGATTAGGCATAGCTTTCCTATGAGTTATTCAAATGCTAGTTCTTTGTTTGAACTAGTATTGTGATGTTTGGGGGACTTATTGTTCCCCATCCTCTGGTGGTGCATTTTATTTTTTAAATAAAGCTAATGATTATTCCCATTTTGTTTGGGTTTATTTATTAATGGCTAAATCAGATGTAGTTTCAAGATTTATAGAGCTTTGTGCTTTGATCAAGAATCAGTTTGGGTACTCCATTTGTCGTGTCCGTGCTTATAATAATACAAAATTTCTGCCTTTGAGATCATACTTTGCTGAATCTAGGATTAATTTTTACACTTCTATGTTGATCCACCATAACAGAATGGTCGTGGAGAGCGCAAGTATCGTCATTTGTTAAATGTGTATCGTGCTTTACGCTTTATGCTTTCAAGCTAATCTTCTAATTGAATTATCTGGAGAATGTGTTCTTACAGCTGGATATTTGATTAACTACACACCGACAAACCAACTCAATTGACGCACACCATTTGATTTATTCTATGGAAGCACTCCAAATTACAAGCTTCTGCGAGTATTTGGATGCTTATTTTTTGCTTGTTACATTCCCAGTTTTCATGGCAAGTTTTCTCCAAGAAGACGCCGGTGACTTTTTATTGGGTATCCTGCCAAAAAGAAGGGCTATCGCGTTTATGATTTTGAATCTCGCACCTTCTTCAACAGTTGGGATACTAATTTTATGAAGACCAGTTTTCGTATGTTGTACCATCTGACCCTCCGCCATCAGCTCCATCAGTGACTACTTGCGGCGCCACCACCTCAACGCCGGTATGACCACAACTGACACTGGGCGTTGGATGCCACCCTGATGCCAGACACTCCAACCCAGATCAGGGGCTTAGTCTACTACCAGCCAATCCATAGAACGACGCTCTTAATGCTCCACCACCTAACGCGATCGCCTTGCTAGTACCGCCACGTGACATGGTGTCTCCTCTTCCTGATGTCACCTCAAGACCAATTTTCGTGTCTACTCTGCCGCGTGCCTTGGCGAGGATTTCATCTCTGGTGGCTCCTTCTGCGGCCGAGCTGCCTTTTCCCTAATAAAGTGTTAGTGATTGTCGACCTCCTACTTATCTGAAAGATTATGTTTTCTCCGTTATTGATGCTAAAAAACCCCCACTGCTACGATCACACCTGCATTGTACCTATCCTTAGGTGTTCTCTATCCTTTAACTGGTTTGGTAAATTGAGATAATTTTTCTAGTACGCATTCCATATTTTTAGGTGCAATAACTTCTATTGCAGATCCCCCACTTATTCTGAGACATCGAAGCATGCTCATTAGCGTGATGTTATAGCTGATGAGATTAATTCTTTTGACCGCAACAAGACATGGACCCCGGCTTCCCTACCTCTGGATAAGACTACATTTGTATGAAAATGGGTTTATCATACCAAGTTCAAGTCTGATGGTACCATTAATGTTACCAAACTTGTCTGGTGGTACTTAAAAATCACTTGGTTGAAGAAATTGACTATACTGAAACATTTTTTCCTGTTGCGAAGATGAGTTTGGTTCACATGCTTTTATCTGTTGAAATCATTTGTGGTTAGGAACTTCATGAAATAGATGTACATGATGTTTTTCTACATGGTGATCTGCATGAAGAGGTGTTTATGCACCCTCCCCTCGGCTAACCTGCGCCCTCTAGACAGGTATGTCGCCTTCAAAAATATCTTAATCGTCTTCAAAAAGCTCTCGCACGTTGAAGGTCTCTTGTATGATGATCTTAAGTAGTAACAACACCTGGTTGGTCGCCTCATTTATCTTACCATTACTCGTCCGGAGCATAGCTATTCAGTTCATACGCTTGCTCTGTTTATGCAGTCTCATTGTGTCTCTCACTGACAATTTGCTATTCACGTTCTCCACTACTTGAAGAGTCATCCTGGTCAATGTTTATTTTTCTCTTCACGTAGTTCTTTACAGTAGACTACTTATTGTGATTCTGATTAGGTTGTATGTGCCATTACACACTGTTCTTTTTCTGGTTACTTTGTGATGATTGTTAATTCTCTGATTTCATGAAATACCAAGAAGCAACCTACAGTTTCTCGTTCTTCTGCTCAAGCAGAGTATTGTGCTTAGCTGTTACTTGTTGTGAGTTGTTGTGGTTTAAGTATTTGTTTTTGGACTTAGATGTTGTGCATTCCACTCCTATGCAACTGTTTTGTGATAATCAATATGCTCTTCATATTGAAGCAAATCTAGTGTTCCATGAACGTACGAAGCATGTAGAGGCTAATTTTCACTTCGTCCGTGATCTTTTATAGTCTGGTACTATTGTTACTCATCATATTCAAACTTCTGATCAACCTTCATCACTTGTTCACTAAATCTCTTGGACGGAATAAGTTTTATTCACTACTTGGAAAGTTAGGCATTTCTCATCCACATGCTCCAACTTGAGGAGGAGTATTAAGGAATAGTAAATATTACTTATAATTGAAAATACATTATATTTCATTTTCCTTTTCTGTATAGGTCTTTTGTACCTATAAATAATGTACCCCAGATCATGAATAGAAACACATATTATTCTCATTAATTTCTATATATACACACACACTTGAATGAATGATTTTTTCTGAAAAAATTCTGGTGAACTTTTTAATCTCTTTTACTTGGACATGAGTCACTGCACCAGGATTTGATCAGCTGGAGGGCTGGTTTCTCCCTTGCTAGATTTCAGGGAAACTTGAATCCCCTGGACTTCCAGAGAAATCTCTCGCACGAGGATGAATCTTAACCCACTGCAATCGCATTGCAAAATTTTGAGAATCTTGAATTAGGTAATGCTTATACATTGATATAAAAATGTTTTAGAGATAATAATTTTTTCTCAAACCTTAAATAATTGAACATGAAATGACATTGTAGTTGGTGAGGCATTCAAACATTTACTTTTGAAAGATCAACAGTTCTTAAGTTTATCAGATAATGAAGACGGTACTTACGATGATCTTGGAAAATATGAAGCTTTCCTCTCATTGTTTATTTTTCAATTGTTATATAATTATAATGGTGTGCATGCATCGTGCATACAAATAGTTAACTTATAATTTCACGTGAAAGCATCGAGCATGCCCATTTCTCTTTCAACTTGCATAGTATTGTGCAAGCATCGATTGAGTCAAAGAATTTGTGCAAGCATCGATTGAGTCAAAGAATTTCCTTGCGCAATTAGTATGCAATTGAAACCATTCAAGTTTTTTCTAAATATGAAGTATATGTTATAGTTTAGTGTTTTAAAATAATAAAATTAACTGAAATTAAATATGTTGAAATATGTTGAGCTAAATAAAGTCAAAATAAAATAAAATAAATTAAACTAAACTAAGTCAAAATGATGTGGGTAAATTACGTTTTATCTTTTATAATATTATCAAAATGCAATTACGTAATCTAATCACGCTTCCTTAGACTCCAATTATCATAATTGCTCTTAGTAAGCATTGGGACTTGGAAGGGAATATCATTATTTGCCATGGTAAAAGGATCTCATGGCTCTAATACCATTTTGTTGGGAGTAAACTTTAAATGGAAAAAGAAGGGTTTAGAAATTTTTGTTGAGAATTAAGAACTGGAAGAAAGAGGCTATTTGTATAAGGAGAAGGTTTCTATTATTTTTTCCTTGATTGAAACTCTACTATATCAACCCTATTTATAATAGTGGCATCACCTAACCAATGACTAGGATATCTCCATACCAACTTTCATCTAAGAGCTACAATTTACTTTCGAGAATACTCTCCACAACTTCATCCTTATCAATTACCTATTGGGTTTTCACATGAGGGATCAACCAGTGCATTTGCAGGCATAACATTTCAGTTACCTTATGGCGCTTCTCATGAGGAATCAACAATTGGATTTGGAGGCATCCCATTTCATTTACCTTATGGCATTTTTCATGAGGGATCAACCAGTGCATTTGCAGGCATCCCATTTCAGTCATCTGGTGGTGACTGAGGCATCCAAGTTCTAGACATGTTCTAGTACTTACTCTAGAACCTTCCTTTCTTCTAAGACTCTTTTGGACTTCTTCTAGATTATGAGCCACTAAACCCAAAATCAAGCCATTGGTTAGGTGATGCCACTACTATAAAAAGGGTTTAATCTTTAACTATTTCTCAACGGAGGCTAATTCATCGTCACCAACATCTGCTACCTTATTCGGTTCAATATGCTTTTCTGGTGCACTAAGAAAAAACTGCAAAGATTTAATATCAGGTAACACCTCCTCATCTTTATGAATTTCATCAAGACATTTAACATTTTCAACCACACAAGAGTCATCATGTTGGGCATGTTCTTCACACACAATTATGTCTTTACACACAAGAGATATTAGGTGATCATGCTTAGACTTGTAAATATCAAAACCCACTGTATCCATGTCATCCTCTAAGGTTAGTGTTCTCGAATGCAAATCAATCTTAGTCCCCAATGTTTTAAGAAAAGGCCTCCCCAATGAAATTGAGGGTGCACCGCTATTGTGCGCTATATCAAGGACATAGAGTCCACTGAAAACACCAAATTTCCCACTTCGACCATCAAATCCTTCACTAGTCCCCGAGGACTAGCTTGGGAGTGATCGGCCATTTGGACAATTACCCTAGTTTCTTTAAATTCACCTATTTCTAGGTTCACATAGATTCAAGAAGGTATGAAATTGATAGAGGCTCCAAGATCAATCATAGCATTTTCATCAATTTACCACCTTAAGAAATAGCAATTGAAAACATGTTGGGGTTATCGTATTTTATAGGCAATTTTCTATGATTAAGAGTGGAAAATCCCCCTATTTTCACTTTTGCTATATTCCTAAGGGGCTTATTCCTCTTTTTGTTCATGCGAGTTTAAAAAATTTAGCATACGAGGGAACATGTTCAATCAAGTCAAGGATTGGGACACGCACTCAACCTTCTCGAAGATTTTTTGGATATGCACATTATTATTTGCCACTTTCGGCCTTCCTCTAAGTGCACTAGGGAAAGGCAACGGGAGATTAACACTCATTTTGGGTGTTAGAAACTCTTTGACGGGTTCCTCTACAACCAAATTTTACTCCTCCAAGTTGGTCTTGTTGCTTTCCACGACCAAGTCGTCCTTTTGTAGGATTTCCTTCTCGGGCTCACGCACCTCCTTCCAGCTTCTTACAAAGTGCTCACATTCCTAGGATTGATCTCCGGTTGGGAAGAAAGCTTTTCGGACTCTTTAGCTTCAATTTGACTTACCAAGGTAGCAAGTTGTCCAACTTGAACCTCAATATTCTTTTTGCTCGAGAATTCCCTAGTCCCGAGATCTTCAATCTCTCACCTTCTACGCTCCACAATTGTTGTTGTAACCTAGCAAACTGTGGCCTATTTCCACCATTGTTGAAATCCAATGCCTTAACTTTATCAAAGTCATCCACCCCGAGCGGGCAAACATCCGTGTTATGATCATGGCTGCAAATACCGAACACTTT
>JAULKM010080255.1:0-11620 GCA_032355605.1 Rubia tinctorum
GTGCTATTAATTGTGTATTAGTGAATTTTAATTGGTCGAACTACACCATTTATACAAGATGATTCTACACTTGGAAACCTAGTGAAAATAATATGATTGTGAACTATCATGTTTGATCTCTTTCTTTGTTCAAAAGAATTATTGCAGATTCGAATGTGAAAAAAGCTCGTGCGTTCATCCTGAATTAATTAA
Organism: Rubia tinctorum; assembly: GCA_032355605.1. Taxonomy (NCBI): domain Eukaryota; kingdom Viridiplantae; phylum Streptophyta; class Magnoliopsida; order Gentianales; family Rubiaceae; genus Rubia; species Rubia tinctorum. The sequence continues at coordinate 193 of JAULKM010080255.1, forward strand.
CCTGGTTATAAATTGGTGCGTTCTTAGTTTATAATGGAATAAATGGTTCTTTAAAGAGAATTGGTTTAACTTGTATTAGGTGATCTTTCAGTTTCTAATACTCTGTATCCTCTTTTCCGTGCTATTTTTGTGCGCAGAATTATTTGGATAATTGAGCTTATGTTTTTTTTTTTGTAATGGAAGTATCAACTTGAGGGGATTCTATGTACAGACTTGAAGTTTTCTAAATACATCTAAATAAAGGGAGAAATGCTTAGATGACCCCCAGTTCTTTGATAAGTGTTGATATAATCCCTAATTTTTCAAAAATGCTTTTATACCCACGACCGTCATTCAAAAGTGTAAATGTAACCCTCTTGCCAGAAACTGGCGTTGACCAGATTGAAAATGACTAAAATATCTCTATTCTACTTTCAGTTTAATTTTGGCTAGTTTCACCCCTACAGTGGTCCCCCCTGTTAGAACATAAATAAAAAATTTAGAGTTATATCAACACTTATTTTGAAAACTTAGGGTCGGATCAGAACATTATGATCAGAATATTTTCAAAATATTTCCGACCCTGAATTTAAGGATCAGTTTTGCCTTCCTCTTCTTTTCTTGTAAAAAACAACTCATTTTTCGGGCGGGGGGTGTTAATATATTTGGTTAATCGCCATTAGTATAAATTTTAATCAACGGCACGAGTTTTAATTTGCATATATTTAGAGTATATTTCTCGTGCGTCAATATCAGTTATTCGTGCATCCATTGTCCATGCATTGATTGTGCGATGTTTGGGATTCAAATTTCCCTACATAAATACGTGTGCCAACTTAGTCATTCATCTAATTTAATCTCACTCATTTGTGCATTAAATCATGTTATCTGGTCAATTATTTAATAATATCAGCATCGGCATTCAAGAATCTGAACTGAATAACCTTTAATAGAGATATAATTGATTTAAAATCAGGATAAGAAATGAACAACCTTTCTGATTGGTTTTATATATTTTTTGTTCCATATTTGTTTCTACTTTGTACACCATTTGTACTCATTATACACACACACAACCACAATAATTTGCGGGTTTTACTTTCTATCATGGTATCAGTCGGATCTCTTTAAAATTCCTGGTTTTTATCTCTCTTTTCTCAAAACTACAACATGAATTCATGTCCATTAATCTGATCGGTCACCGCCCACCGCCGCCACTGTCTTCCACCACTGTCCAGTTGTTCATCGTCGTCGCGTCTTCTGTCATTCATCTCTAATCTTCTCCACCAGCCTATTTTAGCTTCCGCATCACTGATTCGTTAGCCATCTTCCTCTACAGCTTATTTTGCCTACCACTATCTTCAAGCTGCCATTCGACCACCGCCATCTTTCCCTGCATATCAACAAAGTTATTCACTAGCCGGTGGATACATGCATTCTCGTAAGCTCTCTGGCTTCTCAATACCAGCATCACCTTCTTCCGGAGATTTCTTCTTCAGAACAACGAGTGCGCGAGCCGCACGCGCCATCCTGCCAGCCTGCATGTGCATCTTTGCGCCCAATCTGCCCAGTGTGTGAACAACAAGCGTCTCGTCGTCAGGGAGTTTCTCGCATCTGTCTATTTCTCACGAGTTGATCAATTTCTCGCAAGTTTTTCCACAACCAGTCAGCGCCTTGTCAGCACACAAATTTTTTAAAAAATAAAATTGGTTCCTATTGTATTATGGCTCTTTTTGATCAACCACGGTGTCAATGGTGTTTTGCTCTGGGTCATGTTCCTTCTTCTTGTTCTAAACCGCACGATGAATGGTACTAGTTGCAGTGTTAGCAGTGTAAGAAATTTGGTCATGTTGCTTCTATTTTTTCTCACTTGGTCTCTTGAGCCTCATCTTCTGCCTCTCCACCACATGCTTCTTTGCATATTCATTGGATAGCTGATTCTGACGCGGCCAACCACATGACTTCTTCTCAGTATGCTCTTGAACGCGTGACTCCTTAATCTGGTAACACTTGTGTTATTGTTGGTAGTGGCTATGCTCTTAACATTACCCATGTTGGTCATTCTCGAGTCTCTGATTCATTATCCTTGTCTGAAGTTTTGGTGGTTCCGCTAATTACTGAAAAAATCTATCTATTAGCAAGTTGACTAGGGATATGAATTTTGTTATTTGTTTTGATGATTTTTCTTTTACTATTGGCAAAGGCCATCGTGATGGTGGCTTATATGTTTTGGATTATGGTGGTGCTGCTTATTGGCTTTTCTTGCATCGAGTGCTTCTAAAGTATCTTTTGAACTTTGGTATAGTAGATTGGGTCATGTGCCTCACAACATCATTTTGTCTTTGAGCAAGTCTGGATGTTTGTCAATTACTAGTTTGCTGTCTAAGCCTCATTTATGTCTCTCTTATGAGATGACTAAAGGCAAACGTCTTTCTTTAGTGATAATTTAAAATGCGCACAACGCATACTTGATTTGGTTCATTGTGATCTATGGGGACATGTTTTCTCTCGAGCTGGCTACTCCTATTATATCATTTTTGTTGATGATTTTTCTCGGTTTACTTTGTTATATCATCTACAACGGAAGTCCAATTTTGTAGAGGCTTTCATGCAATTTGAAGCTTTAGTTGATAATCAGTTTTCTACCACCATTAAAGTATTTAAAAGTGATGGTGGAACTGATATTGTGAATCATCGCATGCAAACTCATTTTGCGTCAAAGGGCATTCATCATCAACTTTCTTATCGTTGCACTCCTGAACAAAATGGTCACGCAGAGAGGAAGCATCATCATATTATCGAGACAGGTTGGTCGATGGTCTTTCATCTTGGCCTTCATCATTCATTTTGGTATGATGCATTTTCGACAGCAGTCTACATCATCAACAGACTTCCTACTTCATTTTTATCTGGTCAGTCTCCACTCTTTGTTATTTTTGGTACTACGCCTGACTACTCCAATTTTCATCCATTTGGTTGTCGAGTTTTTCCGTATTTGATGCCCTATGCTGCTCATAAATTGGCACCTCGTAGTATGTCTTGTACAACGGTTATCAGTATCTTCATCCTCTCACGAAGGAGTAAATCACTCGCCATGCTCGGTTTGATGAGTTGTTTTTTCAAGCTACTGTTACAAATTTATCATCACTAGATGTTTCTTATTTTTTGGAGCTTTCGTTAGTTCTTTCGGAGGTGTTTGAACCATTTTCTTCAGTTGAATCACCCATTATTTTGGAAAATTATGAATTTCACCTTGTACTGGAAGCTTCGGGTTCTCAGAAAATTGTGTTTGGTTGCCACATGGTGACCAGCAGCATGACTGATATCAGCCAGCTCAGACAATGATAACGCCGTCACCGGATCATGCACCAGCCACCCCGGCCACGCGTGCGCATCACGTGCCACCATCCCGGACCCCTGCACCCTTGCTGGATGATCTGGCTAATCCGGCTTCCCCAGTTCCACCATCGCCACCTTCTGCACGACCACCGTTGCCAGCCTTGGGTTCCGTGCCAGCCTCGAGATCCACACCATCTTCGACTGCAGGTCCCTCTTCCTGACATCTGATGGCTACTCGTTCGCGCACTAGTTCACTACGATACAAGGATTTTTCAAATTATGATTTTTCAGGTTTATTGAGTGCTTTATTTGCTAAGACCGAGCCTCGTAATAAAATCTCGACTGTCAAGAATCCTGAATGTATTGGTGCTATGAACTCAAAAATGGATGCTCTTCACACTCAACAACGTGGGAGTTGTTTCCGCGTCCTTCACATGTTAATGTTGTTGGATCAAAATGGGTGTACTGTTTAAAATACATGGCTGATGGCTCTCTTGACCGGTACAAAACCAGGTTAGTTGCTCAAGATTTTTCTCAATTACCTGGTTTTGATTATGATCATAGATTTAGTCTGGTGGTGAAAGCATCTAATGATCGTACTATTTTATCTCTTACTGTCACTCAAAATTGGCCTTTATTACAAGATGATGTTAAGAATGCATTTTATAATAGTGTTCTTGATACCCTGGTTTATAGGGAGCAGCCTGCTGAATACAAAGACCTGATGCGTTCTGATTATGTATTTTGTTTACACAAGGCCATTTACAGTTTGAAGCAAGCTCCTTGCCCTTGGTTTCAACACTTCAGTTCCTTTTTTGTTGGCCTAGGTTTTGTATGCAGTTCTGCCGATACATCACTATTTGTGTTTTCACAGGGTGCCTATTTACTTTATTTGTTGATTTTATGTTGATGACATTATTCTTACTGGGAATGATGATCATCTAATTCGGAAATTTATTGATTGGGTTAATCAGGAATTCAAGATTACCGACCTTGGCACCTTACAGTATTTTTTGGGTTTGGAGGTTGTCTGTACATCCGATGGCTTAAGCCTTGGTCAGGCCAGATATGCCAATGACATTTTACCGCGTGCCAAAATGCAGGATTTGACGCTTGTTGCTATTACATTTTTTTGCATTTTTGCAGTTTTCCATCTATTTCGGTAAGCCATTCGGAAATCCCACACTTTATTGCTCTTTGGTTGGTGCACTATAGTATTTGTCAATTACACATCCCGACTTATCTTATGTTGTGAACATGGTCAGTTAGTACATGCTGGCTCCTGGTGATGACCATTACCAGGCTGTTACTCAAATTTTGCGCTATGTATGTGGTACACTCCACTATGGTCTTCAGTTTCGCGTAAATTCGTCTGCTTTACCAATTTTGGGTTATTATGATGCTGATTGGGCTCGTTGTATTGAGACTCGTAGGTCTACATTTGGTTATATCAATTTTCTTGCTGGTAACCTGGTTTCATGGAGTTCTAAGAAGCAACCTACGGTCTCTCATTCTAGTTCAGAATTAGGATACCGGGTTTTGGCCAATACTGTTGTGAAACTAACTTAGTTGATGAATTTACTTTGGGATTTACGTGTATAGACTCGTGTGCCTCCTGGTTTTTTAATAATAGTGCTCTCTTTCTTGCTCAGAATCCGGTTTCGCATAAGAGAGTCAAGCATTTTGATATTGACTATCATTTTGTGAGTGAGATGGTATCTTCTGGCAAACTCAAGGTTGCTCATGTTTCTACGGACTTGCAGCTTCCTGGCATCTTTACAAAGAGGTTACATCTTCCTTATTTTGAGTTCTTCTGCTTCAAACTTTGCGTTGCAACCAGTCATACGCTTCACTTGGGGTGGTTGGAGGGGGGGGGGGGGAGGTTAATAGAGATATAATTGATTTAGAATCAGAATAAGAAAGGAATACTCTTACTGATTTGGTTTTGTATATATCATGTTCCATATTTGTGTCTACTTTTTATACTCTTTGTACTCACTATATATATGAATACACACATCCATAATGATTTGTGGGTTTTACATTTTCTCAACCTCCTTCACCGCTTTCCTAGCAATAATTCCATGATTCTTACAACTGCCTTTATCGTAAAACCGTTTCGTGGGATATATATATATATATATCCCTGTAACACCTTGAAGCTGCAATCATTTTCCCCACCTTCCAAGTCCATTGATCCCCAGGTTCCGGCCAGTCTGCCGGAGTATACGACAGCCCTATACCTCTACCACTAGCATTAATCGGAAAAATATTGAGAACACCTTTCTTCAGAATTTCGGGCAAGCTTCCACTTTTTTTATCTAGACAGTCAAATTCCATCTCCATCGATATTCAACAGCAACTACTTAAAGAAATAAAAGATAACAATGGATCCCAAATAATTCATATCACAGTCTCAAACAATTTTTAAAACTGATTTTAATCTAGGACAAAAAAAAACCTAAGATGCGGCATCGTTTTGTGGTCAGAAGCCTCCACGGGGAAGGTATTTGGTTTCCTCTGCGAACATGAAAAGTGAAATATTTACCGATCAATTCATTTTTTAATCAAAAAATTAAAGAATAGTGCACTGTAGATTAATTATATATTTTATTCTCTCATATTTATAAATATTCTAGTTATTTCAAAAAATATGAAGAATAGTGCACTGTAGATTAATTATATATTTTATTCTCTCATATTTATAAATATTCAAATTATGTCGAAGGTGTGTTCTAAATTTATAATTATAATAGTTTAAACAATTACTTTTCTAGAGGGAGTCATGTGGTCAGGTTTAATTAGATTTAGCATTCTTCAGATTCTACTATTTGCTACCATTTCTCCTTGCTGCTTTTGTGCAATCAAATTATGCAGATATGATTTTATTACAAATGGCTTCTTCTTATAAAGAAACACTTTTTAACAATATATCAAACACACAAATATTTAACTAGATAAAGTAAAATAACTTATAAGAAGCATCAAATAATCATCGTGGAATCACCGTGCAATACACATATATCCGAAAAGATCATCGATCCATAGGGAGCATCGATCTGGACCAACAAATACACTTCTTCTAGCTCTTTAATATTTTTATACATATCTTAGGAATCAATTTTTATACAAAAATATGTAAGTCGTTAGAGTTTATAGGTTTTGATCATATATTTGACGCTTGATCAAATTATTTTTGAAAGATTTTCATTTTCTTGTTTGTTTTTAGGTACTAAATATAGGTGATGCAACTTCTAAGATTCCTTTAGAATTTTTCTGGATAATGGGCTGCTAAAAAGTCGTTTGAACGAATGCAAAATCAAATTTTATTTTCCGATGATTAGAGAAACTTGAATCATATCCTTTCTACCCTTCAAAGAAGCCGTTCAAACCTCCGATGTGTCTAAGCAATGATAGTTATAATTTGCAACAAGTTACCCTAGGCATTCTTAATTTTCCTTGTTTAATAAAATCCCAGCAATTGTTTCCATTCACTTGATTATTATTATCTCATCGCGATTTTGACTTTCGCGTGATTTTGAAGCTATTCGGAATATGACCATATGAGCAGAATTCGTGCATAGTTTGTATTTTTTTTAATCAAAACTTGTTTCCACTCCTTGTTTTATTTCATTATAATATCTTACTTTATTTAAGACCTATCTTTCTAGATATTCTGTGAGTAAAACTCCGAGAACTAATTATCTCCGGACAGACTCGGGATGACAAAGAAAGTATCATTACAGCAGCTATATAGTTTCAGACATAACAAGCTTGCCGAGTGAGTGAGGTCAAAAGTCAGTTTTCTACATTTTTCATTTTTAAATTCACACACTTGACACATGTCATATTTTAATTGGGCCCTCACCCCGACATACTCAGTTTCCCCACATAATTTGTTTTAGTTATGGACATACTGTTTTTTTTCCTGAGATTTTCTCTAAATATAAATACTATTTTGTCTTTGATCGCTAAGATCTTGTCATCCCAACTCTAATCTAATATAAAGGTACGTTGAGGAGAAAATGAGTCTTGTTTATAATTCGGTGCGTCGATGGGGGCAGCATTGTCATTTCGCGTGCGTTCATCGTGCATTATTATGACTGAAATTTCAAAGAAATTTACATAATGTAAACTAATGTTATTGTAAAGTATATGGTTTGATCTAGTTCATGTAAATTAAAATTCAGACGTATCCTTGTCGGATATTATATTTTCGATAGGATTTACTACATTTTTCATCTTCCATGAGCAATTTTATCCTTCTCTAAAAAATTCTCCCTTTAATTTCTCTTGGATGTTGTTCAGTTAGTATCCCCGGGTTGTTCAGGGGATAATTCTTCGCGATTTTTGTATATGTAGAACATTTGCTGAGCTTCAAGTCGCGAGGAATTGTGGCATTCTCATGCAAATGTTCTATTGCTAAGAGTTTGCGCAACATCCAGGAGGACACATGTTTCAAAAATATTCCTGAAGTGTGGCTCCTTTGAATTGTATTGTATTCGGATGCTGAAATACGAATTGAATGGAAGTGTCAAATAATCTTTTTTGATAAGAGAGCTCAACTTGAGATATATAATTAATTGATTCGCTTTGCTTTTTATAAATTGTAAAATAATTAAAATATATTTTTAAATTGATCATTTTGTAAATTAAAAGAACTTTTGATTTTAGATATACAAAACATTTCAACTTCTTTTATCACTAAAAAAAAGCACTTAAAAGCTTTACTTATAAGCCCAACCTTGCTAAACACACTAAAAATGCTTTACTTTTCAATTGCACATTCTCACAGATTTACCAAACATGCCTAAATCACTTTAGAAATCGAGTTTGTTAAAAAATAAATTTAAACTAAACCTCATTTAGAACGGAACTAGATTTCTTATGAATAATGATCGCACGCAGTTCTTAATTTTCCGTGTCTAATAAAATTCTTGTTAATGTTTCCTAGCATTCTTAATTTGTATTTAATAAAATTCCTGTAAATGTTTCAATACTTGATTATTATTATCTCGTCGTGAATTTTGTTTTCGCGTGATTTTGAAACTAATTGGAATATGACCAAATGAGCAGAATTCGTGCGTAGTTCATCCTAACTCCAAAGTATGGTCTTTAAATGATGTTTATAATATTTTTAGATATCGTTTTCCTTTCACTGAAAAGTGATCAGGGAAAATTGAATTGATGGTTTATAATTTCTACTTATTAAATATTCTACTTTTACGTGCCGATTTTGTGCGCAAACTCATTTTATTTGTATGAAAAATGAAAATTCAAGTTAAATTACCGTCCAAAAAAAACATAAACACACACAATAGTCTTTTCCGAATGAAAAAAAAACAAACATTAAGTTTTAGTAGAATTCAGTTCACCTTTTGAAAAGCCTTATTTTCATCATATTGTCTAAATCTAGTATTTACGTTTCTGTATACCCTTAAACCCATCCTTTACAGCTACCAAATCTTCCAAGTAACACCATATTTTTTCCTTTAGGGAAATATACAAATATAACTCTATATATTTGACAAAGTACAAATATAACTTTGAAATAATTTTTAGTTCAAAAACAACCCTAACTACTAAATGAAAGTGAAAATATAACATTATGACACCATTTCCGATGTTGACTAAGTAATTCCATTGTTGACTAACTTGCAAAGACCAAAATACCATTTTACTTGAAGCCTAAAATTTCATGGAATATTTTTGCACCATGGGCCCCTTAAAAAACTTAATATTACCCTATCTCTCACTTCCCTCCTCTCTCTCTTTCCTTGCAGCGGCGGCATCGCCCTCCACCACCACACAGCCGGAATCCGAACGCTCCAGTACACCATCTCTCGCTTCCCTCCTCACTCCCACTTTCCTTGCGTTGGCGGCACCGCCCTCCACCACCACACAGTCAGAATACGAATGTCGTCTCTTGCTTCCCTCCTCTCTCTCTCTCCGTTTCCTTGCATCAGCGGATACTGTCACAATCTGAACGCTTCAGTATGTCGCCGCCGGTGGGGATGCACATCAGCGTTTCAATCCCGTGGATATGAGCATCTCAAGCTCTGTCGTAGGGATTTGGTGCTGAAGGCCTTGTCGGGAACAGAGGGAGCTCTGTCGCAGGGAGTTGGTGCTGAAGGTCTTGCCGGGAGCGGAGTCATCGCCAACGCATAAGGTCTTGGCTAGAGAACGGTCCAGTCCATACGAATTTGGGTCCCCGATTACAACCTGACCCAGAATAGCCACCATCTTCAAAAGGCGCGATTTGAATTTTTACAGAGAACTCAACTTTCACCTGAGAGCGGAAAAAATGGCGACGAAAATGATGACATCAATTTCCTCTGGATTGGAAGCCATTGACGAGAAAAAGGCCAATCTCAGAAAATTCCCAGGTCATAAGGTTGGATGCAGTTGGTGTTGGATTTTCTTATGAAATAGATGGAGAAGGAGATAGTATCAGGTCCTCCGTGGTTGTGGAACATGAGGTGTGAAATGGACATGGAGGCAATATGGTCATTACCTAATTGAGAATTTTTTGGGGTTTTGTAACAAAAACTGTCATGGTTAAATTAGTCTTTTCATCATAACTTGGCCTCAATCTGTTGGAAAATTATTGTTAAAAAAATAGATTTCGTCATTTTTTTGGATTTTTTGAGTTGGGCTCGAACTGAATTAGGGTTAGTGGACATCGTTTTTGGATTCTCCTCTGAATTAGGGTTATATTATGCGATTGTGAATATTTCTAATGTGAACAAAGCTTGTGCGTTGATCGTGCGTTCTTTTCAATTATTTGATGGTAACAAAAGAATTATTCTTTTCAAAAGGCCATGAGTAGGGATTGGGTTTAATTGGATGAGGTGTTCTTCATAAGTTTTTAATGATTTGAATCCTCTTCCCCGTGCTTTTTTTGTGCGAAAAACAAATTTTTTGTTTTGGTTGGAGCGTTGCGAGTATTTTGTACAAAAGAAATCTAACAAAAAAATCCATATATTTTCAAACGAAGAAATCTTTTGTTTTTCACACATGTCATTGTATGAAAAAAATATTCACACATGTAATTATTTTTGAGAGTCCGTCTCTTGAAAAACGGCATTTCCATAACTTATGAAAAAACCAACGTTTAAACTGCAAATTATAAGAAATCAAGATAAAATGTTCGAGTTGCATTAATGAGGTCATAAATTTATAACTACTAAACGTTGCATAATAAATTTTTGATATTGCAACTAAAGCATTTTACCTTTCTATAATTTTAATTTAACTGTTTCTTTCCATGTGCCTGTGGAAAGACGATCTTTCCCAAGACTTTGCCTATTTTTGAAGGTGTAGATGGAGAGTGAAAATAGCCTCGTCCACCCCCCTTTCAAGATGTCTGCTCCCCCGTTCAAAGTTTTAGATCTGTATAACTTTTGAGAAGAATTACCACGAAGAAGAAGACTGCAGTGTATTTTTATTTTATTTTATTATTTTGTTGGATTACAAAAATGAATAGGCTGGACGGGTTAAATGGGCTAAAATTATGGAAATGAACGAATGGGCAAGTTCGTATTTTTTAAACGAATGTATTTGGGCTGCTTGTTGTGACACAAATATGACATGGTTTTTAATTTGAAGGTAGACATGAGATTAAGAAGGTAGACGTGGGATATGCAAGAGTTTCGTAACAAAGCATTAGAGTAGAAAATAAAACCATTCAAGAACTCCTTAAAAGCAACAGGAGTGTGAAAATTTTATATTTTTATAAAGTGTCTTGTTATTTCATCTAATAGCTAGGTTATAAATGAAAATTTTCATTTCGATAACTTTTTTAGGGTAAGATTGTAATTATTTACATTCATTATATCTTTAATTAATAATTATAAAAAATACATTACAAATAAGATTATGATAAATTTAATTAGATTTGATATATAACGTGTATTAGTAAAGCTTCGTGATATATGATAATAAATATTAACCTTACAAAAAAATCTAAAAGGAAAGGAAATGAATATGCTTTTTATTTTTTGTGTGATGATGAATTTAAAATTTATCAACTTATTTCATATTTTTTTAATTTCGGCTTTGTTATTGTATACGTCAATTTTTTTTACCACTACGATTCAAGCTGGTGGCG
>JAULKM010080265.1:0-11620 GCA_032355605.1 Rubia tinctorum
ATTTGAATTAATACATTGTGATGTTTGGGGTCCTTATAAAACACCATCTTCTAGTGGTGCATTTTATTTTTTAACTACAGTTGATGATTACTCCCGCTCTGTTTGGGTTTATTTATTAGCTGCTAAGTCGATGTAGTATCTAGATTTAGTGAATTTTGTGCTTTGAACAAGAATCAGTTTGGCCGTGTGATTAAGCGTGTCCGGGCTGATAATGGTGCAAAATTTCTACCTCTGAGATCATATTTTGCTGAGTCTATGATCATTTTTGAGACATCTATGGTTGATACACCACAGCAGAATGGTCGCGTTGAGCGCAAGCATCGCATTTGCTTAATGTGGCTCGTGCTTTACGCTTTCAAGCCAATCTACCTATTGAGTTCTGGGGGAGTGTGTTCTTACTTCTGCTTATTTGATTAATCAGACACCCACAAAGCAACTAGATGGGTGCTTACCTTTTGAGTTACTTCATGGACGTCCTCCAAATTACAAAGCTTTGAAAGTCTTCAGTTGTTTGTGCTTTGCCTCATACATTCCCAGATTTCAAGATAAATTTGCTCCACGAAGTCACGGATTTTTGTTTCTTGGGTATCCTGCTGGTAAGAAAGGATATCGTCTTTTTGACTTGGAAACCCGTACTTACTTCAACAGTCGGGATGCTGATTTTTATGAAGATCGGTTTCCGTACAGTGCCATCCTGGAGAATCTCCCGACATCCGCCACTTCACCAGCGTCACCGGCCACCTCATCGCCAGCCACTGCACTGCCGGCGGTCGCGCTTCCAATCGACTCACCAATGCATGCACCGATCGATGAGACCGCGTGTGACTCGCCAACCGCCGCCGATGTCCACACGCCGCCGGTCGCCGAGGTCCACGCACTGTCGGTCACTGAGGTTCACACATCGCCGGTCACCAAGGTCCACTCGCCGTCAGTTACCGACATCTCCGCTCCTCCTATTGCTGATGTCCTGCCGCGGACTACATCAGTCCCTCCTCCGCCTACTTTGCCTCAACCACTATCTTCGTCGATTTAGATTTCGGCGTCGTCTACTTTGGCCAAACTGCCTATTTTCTGACATAGTGATCGTCTTCGTCGATCTCCTACTTATCTGCACGATTACGTCTGCTCTGTTACTGATATTAATAACCCCCACTGCTACGACCACACCTGCGACATCACGTTCCTTAGTTGTTCTCTATCCTTTAACTGATTTTGTAAATTGTAATAAATTTTCTAGTACGCATTATTGATTTTTGGGTGCAGTAACTTCCAGTGCAGATCCCACCACTTACTCTGAGGCTTCCCAATATGCTCCTTGGCGTGATGCCATGACTGATGAAAATAATGCACTTGAGCTCAATCAAACTTGGACCTTGTCTTCCTTACCTCTACATAAGATTGTCATTGGATGCAAATGGGTGTACCGTACCATGTTTAAATTTGATGGTTCCATTGTGCATCACAAGGCTCATCTGGTAATTCTTGCAATTGCCAGAAAGAATGTATTGACTATACTGAGACATTTGCTCCTGTTACAAAGATGAGTTCGGTTCATCTGTTTCTATCTGTTGTAGTCATTCATGGTTGGGAACTTCACCAGATGGATGTGCATAATGCTTTTCTTCATGGTGATTTACATGAGGAAGTCTATATGCGCCCCCACCGGGCTATCCTGCGCCTCCGGGTCAGATTTATCGGCTTCAGAAATCTCTTTATGGTCTTCGTCTGGCTTCTCGTAATTGGTTTGTGAAGTTGGCTCAGGCTTTACGTGCATTTGGTTTTATTGAGAGTAAGGCTGATTACTCCTTATTTTCTTTTCTCCGTGGTTCGGTTACCTTGCATGTCCTTATCTATGTGGATGATTAGGTTATTGCTGGTAGTTCTTCACCGCTCATCTCTGAATTCAAGAAATACTTGAGCTTTTTTTCTATATGAAGGATCTTGGTACACTTAAGTATTTCTTGGGTAGAGATTACTAGAAGACCGGATGGGATGTTTCTCTCACAAAGGAAATATGCCATGTATATTTTATCTGACACAGGTTTGTCGGCTTCTAAACCAACTGACTTTCCCATGGAGCAACAACATGATCTTGCAAAGGTTGAAGGACCTCTTTACGATGACCCTGAGCAGTACCGGCGACTGGTGGGATGCCTCATTTATCTCACTATCACACAACTTGCGCTTAGCCACTATGTTCATATGCTTGCACAGTTTATGAAGTCTTCTTGTGTCCCTCACTGGCAAGCTTCCATGCGTGTTCTTCATTATCTGAAGAGCCATCCTGGTCAAGGTTTATTTCTCTCTTCCCATAATTTAGTACAACTGACTGCTTATTGTGATTCTGATTGGGCTGCCTGTCCTATCCCACGTCGATCATTATCTGGATACTTTTTTATCATTGGTGATTCTCCAGTTTCATGGAAGACCAAGAAACAACCTACAATTTTCTCGTTCTTCTACAGAAGCGGAGTATCGTGCTATGGCAGTTGCATGCTGTGAATTATTGTGGCTTAAGTCTTTGTTAAAAGACTTGGGTGTTGTGCAATCTACTCATATGCGACTTTTTTGTGATAGTCAATCTCATATTGCGGCTAACCCGGTATTTCATGAACGTACGAAGCATATTGAGGTTGACTGTCATTTCGTCTGTGATCTTGTACAGTCTGGTACTATTGTTACTCATCATATTCGCACGACCGATCAACCTGCAGATTTGTTTACAAAGGCTCTTGGGCGAAATCAGTTTTATTCTTTACTTGGCAAGTTGGGCATTTCTGATCCCCATGCTCCAACTTAAGGAAGAGTTTAAGGAATAGTAATATTACTTGTAATTGTAATTAGATTAGAATTCATTTTCCAGTATGATATAGGTCTTTTGTACAAGTATATAATGTACCTCAGAGTATGAATACAAATACACAATTATTACCCCGTAAATTCTTCAAAACCCTAACGTCGCCTCCTCCGTTTGGATAACCGTCGATAAACGCCACCTCCTCTAACGACCTCCCCTCTTCATCCCAACTACCTAGCACCCTTACTCCCCTTCCTCAACCTCTCCTGAAAACGTAAACCAACGAAGATTCAGAGCTTGGCTCAAAAGACGGGATTCAACGTGGGTGTTGTAGATCCAAACCAGCTCAAACATCGGCAACTGTTTTTTGGTTTTTGACGTTCCTCAACACTCCTCAGCATGTTGACGCGGTTATGGTCAAGATGGGTTTTCGGTTGAAGACTCCGGCTTATCGGGCTGAAGACTCGGGTGTGTCGACACATGCCTGGTTAAGCAGGATTTCCGGTTGGAAAACTCAGTTATCCGGCTTCTTGGGTAGAAATCTCAAACCTGGTTAAGTTGAAGGCGCAGACTGGTTTCGATTCTTCGATTTTTCTGGTCAAGGCCGGGCCAACTCGGGCCAACCAGGACCAACTAGATGACTCGGCAAACTCTTTTCAACTTTGTTTTAACTCGTCAGAACTCTGGTGAACTGAGCACAACTCGAGTTAACTCGGCGCAACTCTATTTGCGGACATCAAAGTTGTGACATCAAACAGATGGGAAAATAATAAAATTAAAAATAATAATTTAAATGAGTCTGTCTCTTGAAAGATGGTCTTTCCGTAAATTATGAAAAGATTAGGGTTTAAACTGTAAATTAGAAGAAATCAAGATAAATTTTTTGTGGTGGAATTAATCAGACATAAACTTATAATTACAACATGTTACATAATAAAATTTTAAGATCGCAACTAAAACATTTTACTTTTCTATTATTTTAATTTAACTTCATCTTTCCATAAGCATATGGAAAATGAAAAGATGGTTTTTGCCGAAACATTGCCAATTTTAAAAAATTGGAAAATAAAATAAAACTTAACCTGAAAAGTTATTCAATTATAATTTTTTTTAAACTCGTGTTATGGTCGATAAAGGAACCAATTTAGAGCATTTCATAATAATCTTAGAACCTTTTAAGAACATAGGGTAAAAAAGGGGAAAAAATATATATTTTCATTTGAAAGTAGGCATCTAAATTGTTATTTTCTCCATAATTTTCTCTAAAAGTAATCTGTAAAGCCTTTAAGGTTAATTTTTACACGTATTGTTCGTTCATTCTTTTTTGACACGTAATGTTGAGTTGCTGAGGGGGAATATTTTGTGATGTAAAAGTAGCATTTGTTTGGCCAACTATCACTCCAAATCCAAAGTTATTTGGAGCTGAGTGTGTGACTTTTACACTTCCATTTGTGTAGTGATCAACAGAATCTCCCACTTCATAAAACCCCACTGGAGAAAGCCGCATCAAATCCCGACTCCAGTAGTTCCTTCTTCTGTAGGGTATTGCAACGGGTCGGATTTTGACAAAGGATAAAGTTTTCCGTGATACCGTTTTTTCATAACTTATGATGAGATAACATATTGAGTATAATTTTTAAAAAATTACGCTCAATCCATCTCAGTAAAAATGATGTATTTATTTTTTCACGGTCACATGATCATATTTGACCGTCAATATCTCCCGTTACGCAAATATTTTCGCATAAAAACGATATTTAGAAAATAGAAATTAAGATAAATCTAACAATATCTCACATGCTATATTTTTTATTATATGTACATATACAAATTTATATTTTGGGTCAAAATTTACGAACTTTGATTTGGAAAAAGTAAATGTGTCATTTTGCTAGGAATGAGGGAGTCGAAAATATCATACTCCCTCCGTCCCAACCAATTCTGCACAAGTTATTTTTTAAAGAAAAAAATCACATATAATAAGACACAATTACCCTTAAAAGATTAAAATTTTACACACAACAATCAATACTCTCCTCACCAAACCTGAATTATTTCCTAATTTCTCCCCCACTTTCTTCCTCACCATTTATGAAACACCACTCTTTCTCTCACCATTTCTCCCTCACCATTTCTGACGCCTCACCATTTCTGAACAACTTTCGCCTCTGAACATATTTCTCCCTCCTTTCCACTCTATTCCTCACCCTCACCAATACATCTTTCTCCCTACCCAATTTCTTCCTCACCTATACAGTACATCTTCTCCCCGCATCTGTGCCACCAACTTCGCCTATTCCTTTCCCTTCCGCCAACCGCCGCCCACACCCAAATCTGCACCACCCCATTCCCTCGTCGTAACCCTAACATCTCCCCCACATGTGACCAGAGAGAGGAGGAGGCAGAGAAGCGAGGCGGTGGAGGGAGGAGGATAGGCGACACAGAAGTGAGAAGATGGAGGAGAGGTGAGGCGAGGCGGAGGTGAGGCGGGGGAGAGGTGGAGAGGTGAGGTGGAGGAGAGGCGGCAGATCTGGGAGGAAGAACCAGATGATGAAGGAAGAAGACAAGGGCATTTTGGACTTTTCACACGTCAAAAATTAAAACATTAATCTTCTCTCTATGCAGAATTCGCTGGGATAGAGGGAGTATATTATCTTCCATTTTAAAACAAGAGTTAAGTGCTAAAATGACTCAGACTTTAGGCTGAAAGTGCCAATGTAACCCTGCAATCTCCGAAAGTTCTAATCTAACCTTTGACTCCAATGACTTTTTAGTCAATTTTCTGATGGACAGATTTTATTGAAAAGGCAATTTTTCCCTTCAATTAAAAATGAAAAAAGATGAAAATTCTGCCGCTGCTCCCTTCTATTTTCTTTCTTCCCCAGGCGGCAGAGGGTTTCTACGCACACAACGCCATTCACTACGCCATCGCAACTGGTGACCACTCATAGACCCCTCACCGAAGGCAGTTTTGCAGTCCCATCAACCCCTCACCGGAGGCAAATTCGATGTCACATCAACCCCTCACCATATCGCTGTTGCGCTCGATCGCCGCGAGCTAGGGTTCGGGGAAGAAGGGAGCAGTGGAGGTGGTGTGGCGAGCCCTGGGGTGTGGGGCTAGGGTGGAGAGAGGGTCGAGCTAGGGTGGACTAGGGTGGGGTATTCCAACGCAACGGTGGTCAGACGCGGTGGTATTTCGACATGGTAGAGAGAGGCTAGGTGGGGGTATTCCGACATGGTGGAGAGAGGGTCGGGTTAGGGTGGGGCTAGGGTGGCAGGTTAGGGTGGGGTATTCCATTGTTGATTCCGACGCGGTGGTGGTCAGAGGGGGATTACAATGCGAATGTGGTGGTGGTCGGAGGGAGATTTGGGTTGGAAGGGTATTTGGGTCAGGAGCTATGAAATCGGGCCACCAAGCATGTCAATCAATAGCGGCCGCGACGACACCTTGAATTCGCTTTTGTGCTGGGAAAGAAAGCTGCTTTTGTGGTATTTATCATCTCGGATTCGCTGGCTATTATGCTCTCCATTGTTGCTGTGCTGATGCAACTTTTGGTGAAAGATACAAGGTTGATTTTTTCGGGTCAGATATAGATTTGGTATCTATGTTTGGCAGTAGTAAGGTACACATTGCATTAGTGATAGAATGTAAAACCCACAAATAATTGTGGTTTTGTGTATTCATATATATATATAGTACAAAGGGTATACAAGGTAGAATCAGATATGGAAAAGAATATATACAAAACCAATCAGAAAGGATATTCCTTTCTTAACCTGATTCTAATTAATTTAATATTCTATTACCCCCCACCCTCAAGTGAAGCGTGGGACTTGTTGCGACGCAAAGCCTGGACCGTAAGAACTCAAATTGAGGATGAGATAAACGCTTTGTAAATATGTCAGCAAGATGTTGATCAGTAGGAACAAAAGCAACCTTGAGCTTTCAAGAAGACACCATCTCATGCACAAAATGATAATCAATATCAATGTGCTTGGCTCACTTGTGAGAAACCAGATTCTGAGCAAGAAAGAGAGCACTATTATTATCACACAGCAAAACAGGTGGGACACTCGCAGTGACACGCAAATCCCGAAGTAAATTCATCAACCAAGCTAGTTCCGCAGCAGTATTGGCCATAGCCCGGTATTCTGATTCTGAACTAGAACGAGAGACCGTAGGTTACTTTTTAGCACTCCATGAAACCAGGTTGCCACCAAGAAAAATGGCATAACCTTAAGTACATCTACGAGTCTCAATACAACGAGCCCAATCAGCATCAGAATAACTCAAAACTGGCAAAGCGGAGGAATTCTTGAAAAACTGAAGTCCATAATGCATTGTACCACGGACATAATGCATTGTACCACGGACATAATGCAAAATTCGAGTGATAGCTTGGTAATGGTCATCAGTAGGATCCTGCATATACTGACTGACCGTGTTCACAACATAAGAAATGTCGGGACGCGTAATGGACAAATACTGTAGTGCACCAACCAAAGAGCGGTAAAGAGTGAGATTTTCAAATGGCTTACCGGATGAACTTGAAAGCTGCGAAAAAGCTACAAAAGGTATAGCTACCGGCGCCGAGTCCTGCATTCCGGCGTGCAATAAAATGTCTTTGGCATATCTGGCTTGGCCAAAGAATAAGCCTTCGGAAGTTCGTACAACCTCCAAACCCAAAAAATACTTTAAAGTGCCAAGATCGGTGATCTTAAACTCTTGATGAACGCGAGCAATAAACTTCTTAATGAGATGACCATCATTCCCGGTTAGAATAATGTCATCAACATAAAACCAACAAATAAAGTGGAGAGGCACCTTGGAAAAATACAAATAAGGAGGTATCCGCAGAACTGCTTACAAAACTCAGGCCAACCAAAAAATAACTAAATCTTTGAAACCAAGCACGGGGAGCTTGTTTCAAACCATAAATGGCCTTGCGCAAACAACAAACACAAAACCCAGGCCAACCAAAAAAGAACTAAATCTTTGAAACCAAACACCGGGAGCTTATCTCAAACCATAAATGGCCTTGCGCAAACAACAAACATAATCAGGGAGCATAGGATCTTTGTAACCAGTAGGCTGCTCCATGTAAACCGGGGAGTCAAGAACACCATTTTAAAATGCATTCTTCATATCAAGCTGTCGTAATGGCCAATTACGAGTGACAACAAGAGACAAAACAGTACGAACAATAGATGCTTTCACCACTGGACTGAATGTATGATCAAAATCAAAATTAGGTAACTGTGAAAATACTTGAGCAACTAACCTGGCCTTGTGCCAATCGAGTGAGTCATCGGACTTGTACTTTAAACGATACACCTATTTAGAGCCAACAATATTGACACGAGGAGGTCGGAGAACCAGCTCCCATGTCTGCTGAGCACGCAAAGCAGCCATCTAGGAATCCATTGCAGTAACCCAGTCTGGATCCTTGACCGCAAAACGATGACTAAGAGGCTCAGTCTGTGCATATAAGGCGCTCAATAAACCAGAAATGTCATAATCAGAAAAATTCTTGAACCGTAAAGATCCAGTGCGGGAGCGTGTAGCCATCGGCTCCCGGGAAGAGGGACCCAAAGCCGGAGATGATTCGGATCCTGAGGAGGGCACGGAACCCGAGGAACCGAGAGTGACACTCGAGGCAGATGTCAAGGACGAAAATGCTAAAGAAAGTGGACTCGGCGGGACAACTGACTGAGCTGGAGGCTCAGGATTTGTGGCGCATGTTGTCGATGCACGACCGACGTAGCCGGCCTGAGAAACTGATGTTCGGTCGGGATGGTCGGCACGAGGATCGGTGGCGACTGCATCGTCTAATCTGCTGGAGGCAGTGGTTGCTGTCGATCATGCTGTTGATCACCCTGTGGCAGACAAACACATTTTTCTGAAGAACCCTGAGCTTCCGGTGAAATTTGAAAATTCAAATCCTCCAAAATAATGGGTGATTATGAAGGAGCAGATGGCTCAAACACCTCCAATATAACTGACGAAGGCTCTAAAAAAATGAAACATCCAGTGATGATGAATCTATAACAGTACCAGTACGGGAAGCTGGAAAAAATGTCTCATCAAAACGAGCATGTGGAGTGATATACTCCTTTGTGAGAGGATCAAGACAGTGATAACCCTTGTACTATAAACTGTACCTAAAAAATATACAAGACATACTCCGAGGGACCAATATATGCGCAACATATGGCCTCAAATAAGGTAAAACACGACAACCAAAGGGATGAAAGTTAAAGTAGTCTGGCGTAGTACCAAAAATAATGGAGAGAGGAGACTGACCAGATAAAACCGGAGTGGGAAATCTATCAATGATGTAGACTGTTGTGGAAAAACATCATACCAAAATGAATGATGAAGGCCAGAATGATAAAGCATCGACAAACAAGTCTCTGTAATATGACAATGCTTCCTTCCTGCGCGACCATATTGCTTTGGAGTGTAAGGACATGAAAGTTGATGACGAATGCACTTAGATGAAAAATGAATTCGCATTCGATGATTCACAAACTAGGTTCCACCATCACTCTAAAAAACTTTAATGGTGGTAGAAAATTGATTCTCAACAAATGCTTCAAATTGCATAAAAACCTCCACAAAATCCGACTTACGTTGTAGAGGATACAACCAAGTAAACAGAGAGTCATCATCAATAAAAATGACATAATATAGGTACCTGGCGTGAGACACAACATGTGTGGATCCCCAAATATCACAATGAACTAAATCAAGTATGTGTGGTGCGCGTTTTAAATTATCATTAAAAGAAAAACGCTTGTCTTTAGCTATCTCACAGGCGGCACATGAATGAGGCTTAGGTAGCAAACTAGTAACTAACGAACGTCCAAACTTGCTCAAAGACAAAATGATGTTGTGAGGCACATGACCCAGTCTACTATGCCAAAGTTGAAAAGATGCTTTGGAGGCACTCGATGCAACAAAGGCAGAGAAAGCAACACCACCATAATCCAAAACATATAAGCCACGATCAAGATGACCTTTGCCAATAACATCTCTAGTAAACTTGTTCGAAATAGTGAAAGAAGAATCATCAAAAACAAATAATCGTATCTCGAGTCAACTTGG
This sequence comes from Rubia tinctorum, assembly GCA_032355605.1. Taxonomy (NCBI): domain Eukaryota; kingdom Viridiplantae; phylum Streptophyta; class Magnoliopsida; order Gentianales; family Rubiaceae; genus Rubia; species Rubia tinctorum. Next base: position 9,906 of record JAULKM010080265.1, read on the forward strand.
TAATAGACAACAATTTTTTAGTAGTTAGCGGAACCACCAAAACATCATACAAGGATAATGAATCAGATACCCGAGAATAACCAACATGGGTAATGTCAAGAGCAGAACCATTACCAACAAAGACATGATTGTTACCAGAATAAGGAGCCACGCGTTCAAGAGTGGATTGAGAAGAAATCATGTAGTTAGTAGCGACAGAATCAGCTATCCAGCGAATATGCTTTGAAGCGGCAGAAGAAAAAACCTGAGAAACCAAATGAGGGCATGCGGAGGCAAAGTCACCAAATTTCTTACACCATTGACACTTCAACTGATACTATTCATTGTGTAGTTTGAGATAAGAAGAAGCAACATGACCCGAGGTGTAACACCATTCACACTCGAGTCGAACAAAAGAATTCATACTTTTTTAATTTTTTAAAATTTAAATTTTTTTAATTTTTTAAAATTTTGATTTCTTAAAAAACTTTTTTGACTTTTTTATTTTTGGATTTTTTTATTTTTTGATTTTTTGAATTCTTGATTTTTTTATTTTTTATTTTTATTTTTGATTTTTTCGTTTTTTGGTTTTTGATTATTTTTGTTATTTTTGAATTTTTGCTTTTTGATTTTTTTAAAAAAGTTTTTCATTTTTGCTTTTTGCTTTTTGCTTTTTGATTTTTAATTTTTTTAATTTTCTTTTTAATTTTTGCTTTTTTTGAGTTTTTCATTTTTGCTTTTTTTTACTTTTTGATTTTGTGATTTTGCGACTTTTATTTGATTTCTTTGCCAGATGCGCCCTCCTTCTTCTCGCGTGTGGATTTTTGATTTTTTTAAGGTTAAACCTGGACTGGAGCGTATTTCCACGCGCGGGAAGAAAGAGGGCGTGTCAGGTCTACAGGCGCGTGTCAATACCCGCGACAGGGAGTAAGTGCGAGTTTGTATCACACGTGTGGCTTCCCGCGCTGCTGGAGGAAGCTTCTCGAGCGCGTGGATCTGACGTGCGTTTAATTTCTGTAGCCGCTGCCTCGCTGGGATGACGACCGGTGAAGAAGATGGAGGTGCCGGAGGATAACACCGTAAAAAATTGGACTCGGAGGAGTCTGAGAAGAACTTGGGTTATGGCCTTTGAAAAGGTGTGATCGGAGAAGCAAATAGAGGCAGGCGGACGACGACAATAGGGACTCGCCGGAGAAGAGACGATTACCGGGGAAGATTATGAAGGTGGCTGGAAATTTGTTCCCGGGCATCGGCTAACCCGAGATGAACAGTAAAGTTTGGTAGGAGAATATGGGAATTTGTTTTTGGGAAAGGGTCAGAGAATATTTAGAGAGACCTGACTGATACAATGATAGAATGTATAACCCACAAATTATTGTGGATGTGTATTCATATATATACTGAGTACAAAGGGTATACAAGAAATAATCAGATATGGAAATAGATATATATATATATAAAATCAATCAGAAATGGTATTCTTTTCTTATCCTGTATCTGATTAATTTAATATTCCATTATGTTGCATGACAAAGTCTAAATCTGTTACGGAAAACACATCGTGCACTTGGGTTTCAAAAACTGGTTTTATAAACTGCACTAGATCCGTTTGAAACTACATGTTGTGCGGAATACCGAGAAAGAACAAGCGAAGAAAATAAAGCAAAAGACAAAACACCAGAATTTACGTGGTTCGCCAATTTGGCTACATCCACGGCCGACCAAGATCGGATTCC
>JAULKM010080275.1:0-11619 GCA_032355605.1 Rubia tinctorum
TGAATGAGTCTAGGATCTATAAGTGGTTTGGAAGTGGAAATCAATTGCCCCCAAGGCTTTGTTAATTGTGATTTTACAAAAAAATTAGTAGTTTACTTTGATAGTTGTGTTTTCTTTCAATTCATAAATTAGAAAACCAACCAAAAACCCCCCTCTTTACATGCTTATATATATATATATTTATCTAGGCTTATATCCACTCCTATATGTATGAACCCCTAGGAAAATCCCTCTTCTTTGTGGACGACCCCGACTTGCCATTATCTATTTAATTGTATTTAGTAAGCATTTAGGGCTTATAAATTGTATCTTAGAGAGGTACGGCGATGACCTCCCACTCCCTCTTCAATTTATTTTGAGACTCACCACATATGGAACATGTTTCCAGATTTTCATCTTCTTCACCCCGGTACAACATACAATCATTAGGCCAAGCATGTCTTTTTATGAAGTCCAATCCCATTGGGCAGAGAACATTTTTGGTGGCGTACAACCTATCCAACATCATGTTACCTTTGGGGAGTAATTTTCTAAGCAATTCATAAGTTTTGGGCAATGACTTATCGGTCCACCCAAATTTGTCCTTCAAATTAATTACCCTCAGAGCTGCACTAAGTACCGAATATTTTGAAACATTGTTCAATGGCATCTCTTTGTCATCAATAAAGCTTGTAATGCCTCGTGTTTACCGTGGAATTCTCTCACAATATCCTCAAACATTTTATTAAATTCTGCATTCTCATCTAATTCATATTTCATATTCGTGTTACGCAAATCAATCGTCTGCGCCAATTCCCCAACCTCCCCATTCTATGCCTAATAAGTGTAGGAAGTTTGAAACAACATCATTAGTAGATGTCCCTGCAAATTCTCCCACCCTAAATACACATCGTTTGTACAATCTTTACACAGGCATCAGGCTTACACAACGTCATTTTTAGAAGAATCTCTGAATGCTACCGTAAGAAAAGTTTCAATCAATGAAAAGTAATCCGGTGATTTTCTGAGATCGTTACCAATGAGTTCATTCTGTTCCATTATCGTAAAATTCAATTAAAATGCAATCCATTAGCGTTCTCACAACAATAATGATAACCCTGAACTCTAAGTAACCTAACTACAAACCCAAATTCCATATTTATATAATAAACTTTAGTTATTAAACCAACAATAATAATGCACAATGAAATTTTAGACAACTTACCTTCTCCAGTGATCACAATGCTCTTCTATGGACTAGGAAAGGGAGAAAACCATTAAAGTTTATTGTTTGTGAAGATTTGAATAAATGGACATGTTTTTTTACATAATGTGGGTTTCAAACTCGGAACCCACATTTTAAAAATATTAGCCCGGAAATTAACATTCTGAGTTGGAAATCGTGCCCCATATGGTCTTTTTGAATTCTGAACAAGTATCACCTTTCAACAATTGTTACAGACAACCTCTTACGAACTCGGAAGCCTATTGGCCCCCAGTTTTTGAACTCAGAACAATACTAAATTAAAGGTCGTTAGATACAACCATCTTTAATTATGCCTATTAAAGGCGATTATAAAAAAACTTCCTTTTATTGAAAAATAACCGTCTTTAAAGTGATTTTTCCTGGGCTGATTATGCGTTCCGAGTTTGGAACACCTAAAATAAAGTGGTTCCACGTTTTTTAAAGTAACCCCCCTCTATTGCTGCCTTTAATGTGTTTGTCTCTACTAGTGCATTTATCTTCTCCAACTTAATGAGCTTTTAGTCTCCTAGGGTTTAACAAGTAGGCATAATGTAGATTTTATTTTCTGGGTAGGTAGGTAGGAAGGAAGAGGGGAGCTCTCTTTTGTTTTGTTTTGTTTTTTTTGTTTTGTTTTTTTTCTTTTTGTTTCCTAGATCAATGGAATTTAACTCAATATTTTCCATGGATCTATTTGCAGTCAAGCAGTTTATTGACTTGAGGTTTATATCCATATTCATGATTTGGTGTTTGTTTTGGGAGATTCCATACATCAACCTATATTTATATGCTTATGATTATTATGTTAGCTTGTTCTTCATATTCTTGTCAATTGCATGATTTTTACACTAAGATTGGCACACACCGTAGTCTATTTGCATGATGTCGCATCTATTGATATGCTCCAGGAAGAGAAACCTAGATGTAATGGTGGTAGCAGGGTCAAAGATTGTATGAGTGAGGGTATGTGGGTTGACGATTTACCGTTACGATGACTGTACACTTGTCTTAGCTAGCAAATTGGCCCAAAGGGTTACAGATAGAGATATCGTTAGTAGCAAACTAGAGTTAGCATAATTTTTAACCTTAGATCCATCGATAAGGTGCCTATCCCTTTGCCTCTATAGGCCTAAGAAGAAGCATTCGTTGTGGAGTGCATGGGATGTAATAGCATGTGGAAGAATCACACATGCACAATGTGCTGCGCCATTGTTGCACTTCCCCAATTACAGAGGCGATGACAATGGAAGAAATGTACGCACCCTTATGCGACAGATAGAAGATAGTGTTGACCATCAACATACACTACTTTTCAAGGATAAACGGTGATGCCCGGAAACTCTAAAGGATAAATGGAGGAAGGAGACCAACAAAGACTTCTACAAAGTCATTCGTAGATGTGAGGTAAATATCCATCTCCTGAATGCTATTTGATGTGGCAATCCGACCAAGTAAAGCCCCTGTTGTTCACTGTCAAGTATCTTCTCATGCAAAAAAGATCCTGAAGGTGACTCCGGGGAAAATGCTTCGACGATCAAGTCAGTCTTTTCCTTAAAGAATTAGAATTTCTCAGTTTAGCTTCACTTACCTTCTTCTATGCTAAGCTTCCTCTATTTATCGATGCTGCAATTGTGGTTATGTTTTTTTACCGTCTAAGATCGTGGGTTGCATCATGGTTCCTAGAATCTCGATTTATGGTTAAACCTCTAAACGTGGTTCCGCCTATATCGGGTTGTGGCCTAGTCTCAGCCAAATCTTCACTTTTCTCGGTTCATTGGTGGTGTGATCATTGGACTTTAAAGTTGAGTATTGGGATGGGCCTGAAGATTATCGACCTCAAGATTATGGGTGAGGTATACACGATAATCTCCCCTAGTCATGAATTCTAATAAATATGAAGCGATGACTTTTATTTTTTTAGTATATTTGCAAATTGTTGTTTTACGAACTCATGAAACTATAACAACTTGTTCACCTTTCACATAACTAACATTGTCTTTGTGAAGTATTACTTCGTTCTTAGCTACTAATGTTATGTTGTTTGTGTTTTTTGCTTTTGAAATTTGAATTTCAAATTTGAAATTTCTCCTTATCCGCTATACTTGTAACTAACATTGTCTTTTGAAATTTTGCATCATTGAACCGAGATATCCTCCCCCTTATTAGCTGTGTTGTTCCAAAAATATTTCTCATGCCGTTTGGTCTTACCTTTTATAAATTGTTAAATTTCGTTGATTTGATTCTGTCAGTATTCAAGGTATTGCGTGTACCTTTATCCCGTCGGCTTCTAATATTCCTAAAAATGTGAGCTTCTTTTTGACAACATTAATCATTACTTTCCCTGTCTGACTTGACATCTCCAGCCTTTTTAGTTTCATAATTTAATTTCCTAACCTATTTGTATTCTTCATCTTCCTCCACTCTTTTTATTACTCCAGCACCTCGATGTTGTTCATCAAACCGTAAGTTTTTCTTTTTCTAATCTTCCTTCACTATAGGGCGATACTTATACTTGTGTGTTAGTGAATCATCTCTATTGTAGTTGCTTTCTTTTTGAACATTAATCGTGGGCTTCTCCTAGTAAGTTTCTTCCTCTCAGTTTTTCTTCTTGGTATACTATGTGTTATTTCTTCAACTTTTGCCGGAATATACCCTTTTTGCCTTCTGTAACTATTAATTGATTAGTTTTTATCTGGATCTGAGGAATTCTCAATGGTTCAATTTCTACCTCTAGCATTACAGAACCCGCAATAAAAGGCATCCTTGTTGACATTGTCGATTCCAGGTAGGATTCTGACAGTCCCGCTGGTTCTTCTTCCGTTAGCAGTATTCTTTCCAATTTCTTCTTGTAAAATCTTAAAGATTATTATCCTTTTTTATCTTCATATGAGCTTACGGCTCCTGAGCCTTCTGAAAGCGTTCACACCCCTCTTTCTGGTTTTATCTCCTACTACTTACATTACCTTAAATTTGGACTTGTGTTTCTTTTACCTCAGCATGTTCTAGACTTACACTTGCATTATCGGGTCACATTATCTTGGCTTCCCCAAAAATTTTCTCAACTTTTGTTGTCTTCTACCATGTGTGCGAAGCGGCCCAAGTTCCCTTTTTCCATTAATCTATTATGTATTCTTTTTCTACTTCGCAAAGTGAAATTCCACTGAAAAATTCAACCTTTACCTGGTGATTCCTACCGTTGAATTTTTTAGTGGATTCCCTAATAAATGTGGCATGTGGCGTAAAAGGTTTTTCTTTATAATACCTGGTAATGGCAACCACAATCCTTTCTAGTTTGGAAATATAATATTCCTAAATCAAAATGTCAAAGGTTGGGGTTTGCCTTAATGCTGAGTCTGAGGTTGTATTAGCACTCAGCGAACATTCGATGATTCTTCGTAATTCTAATCATGTGAGCAAAGGTGTTTACTCGTCACTCTTTTGTTGTTTTTCATTGTCTATCACCTGATGTTTTCATTCTCTTGGTGTCTCCTTTTGGTAGTCTGACTTACTTAAGATAGAGAATGTGCTGGGACAGAAAGCTATTCTTAATAGAGGGTTCATCTGTAGCATTTCTGATAGCGGTCACTCTTTTACACTACAGTCTCATCTTGCCAGTTTTCCTGGTCTGCCTTCTGTGGCTAAGTTAAAGAACTGTGAGGTTGATTACTTTGAGGATCTTCTCTTCGGTACCCAGTCTTCTGAGACTGCTAAAGATTACGATTACAATAAAAATGTTGAAGCCTGCGAAGGTGTTGAAGCCTTTAAGAATGCCGATGCTAAAGAAAGTACTGAGGTCTCCGCTCAAGATGCACGCTAGGATGATTCTGCTGGTCTTGTTCAGACTTCGCTTGTTTCCCTTTCTAATGCTAGTGGACCTTAATATTTTTATTTATAAATGATAAGAATATTTTGATGTATGTTTTCACTATTTGTATTACTACGGTTAACTTTGGATCATGCTTATAATTTTGCAAGTTCTCATAACATTAATTCAGATGTAGGGTTTTGATATTTTTGTTAATAATAAATTTTTGAAAATCATTAAATTTTTGGGACCTTGTGCACATTTTCGCCACCATTCTGGGTTTTCCTCTCATCTTTCACCTTGCCCAATTAAGTTAATCAAAGAAACCCAGTCTTTATCTAGAGAATATTTTGAGCTTGTTTCCACTGATCGTTTCACCAATTTGAAATTTCCTCCATTATATATTGGGTGGCTAATTCCTAATTCCTCATCTTCTCCTAAGTTGGCTTGTTCTTGTAGCCAGTTTGTGCTTGAGGGGTATAACATTGAGTCGCTTGACAAAGATACAATTCGTTGTTTTGTAGATCTTGAATTTGTACGTTTGCATATGTGTTCGCTCCATCTTCCTCCTCGTGTATATGAATGGGAAGCATGTTTGGGTATTCCCCTAAACTATATGTTACTAAGTATCTATGATCTTGAAGTTGGATGGTCGAAGACTTTAAAGTATACTCAAGATTCTGTCTACAAACTAAAAGAGTTTTATGCTTAACAAAACAATATTATTCAGCAAATAAAGTTGAGCACGGTTAGAATGCTTAGTCAACAAGTGGATGCTAAGAATTTTTGTTCAAGCAAAGCCAATGAAGCTCATCAAAAAACCATGATCATTGATAAATAGTGTTCTCATATTGATGACCTATTGGAGCTATTGAATAAAAATCAGATTGAGCGTGACCATTTCTCTTCTTCTGCGACCGGGTGGCAAAGTAGATTTGATGAACAGTTTACCATAAACACTCAGCATCTCAGTGAGAATGAAGAGCTTTGTCCTAAGTGTAATAGTCTTAACTCATGTGTGCAATAGATTGAACAAGATTGTACTGAATATAAGGACAAGCTTCAAGCCTTTCCATCATCATCTCATCTGTCTACTGGTCTTGGGGATCTACAGATGAGTATGGGCGGGCAGTGGATTAATTTTTCTAAAGCTGTTAGGTCTCATATTCACCAACTAGAAGACGAAGTGAAAAATATGATGGCCATGAATAAGAATTATCAAGATACTCTAGACGTTGTGAGCATACATCTTGATCGTGAGGAATTGGGCTCTATAACTGATTTTAAGGCTTACTACACAGAGCATCTTGACCATGTGGAATGAAGAATTTTTACACAGCATCCTTCCTACTTATACATGAAATGGATTTACGACAAAATGTTAAAATATGAACGTGAGGTTGAACGATCTCGTCGTGAGACTGAGCAATATCATCATAAAGCTGAATCGTCTTATCTCCATGGTAGTTCTTCGTCCTCTGGATCATCCCGCGCATTAAGGCACCGATAATTTGTTTTTTGGAATGTTGGAAGTAGGGCCTTATGCTAATTCACATTTTGTAATTATGTATTTCTTCTATCTATCAACACTAAGTGCAGTGATTTTTGCATTTCCTTCCGTTCATTTATTTATGCATCTATTACTTTCGTGCTGCAATTTTTTATTTTTCTTCACGAGAAACCGTATAATTTTTATTGCTTATTTTTCAAGATCTATAGCTTGTAAAATTAAGGATCTGTATTTTCAAACTTGCAAGATCTATTGCCTGCTTATATCGTGTTTGTAAGCATGTCTATCATTTAAAAAAATCTATAGTTTGCTTAGTTGGCTTTGCAAAGTTCCAATATCTATTGCTTAGGAACTCGGGAACTTGTATTTCGCAAACAACAAGATCTATTGCTTGCTTGCTTCGCTGTTTTTGTTGGCATATATACCTGTTCAAGATCTATAGCTTGCAAAAGTAGGATTGTGACATTAAGAGATCTAAATCTTGCAAATTCAAAAACATTTAAGTTGTTGTTTCACGCTTGGCCAACCTTAATTGTTTACGATGTGCCGTAGTTGGCTATTATTAAGATAATAAAAGTAAAGAATCATGAAAAGTTTGTTGCTCCCAAAGATGCACTTTTTTATTTAATATGTTGTGATAATATAGCTTTCAATGAAGATATAGATGCGAACACCACCAATGATCATCTCATAGCTACTATACATTTGGGTTTTTCTTACCCTCCTCCTTAGATGTTAGACATAAAACTTTCTAAGGTTGATCACATGCCGAGTGTTGGGGAAGCTACTGTCTTCCAATCTCTCTAGCGCATTGCAGTTCGAACTATATACTTTTTCTATCTTATACGGGCCTTCCCATTTTGGGCTTAGCTTTCCTTTTTCTTTCGCTAGGCTCGCTTCATTTTTCCACAAGACAAAGTCACCAATTTGGAATTTCATCTCATTCACCTTCTAATTGTATGCTCTGGCCATCTTCTTCTTATACTTCGCCTGCGTGATCAGTGCTTACCGCCTCTTTTCTTCAAGTTCGTCTAGGTCCAGTCTCATCATTTTGGGATTATCATCCTCCTTGTATCTGTACTTAAAGACTCAAGTTCCCAATTTCCTCTAGTATCACTTCCACATGACTATATACTAAAATATATGGTGTTTCTCCTATTTGTTATCAAAGAGTCATTTTATATGACCACGGTGTATTAGGTATCTCATCCTCCCAATGAGTTCATTTCCTTTCCAATCTTTTTGTATAACCTGAACTATATTATTGTAGTTGTTTTCTACTAGTCCATTGGCTTGAGGGTGAGCTACGGAGGTAAACATCTATGTAATCCCTAACTTCGATCACCATTTAGTAAATACTCTGCTAGTGAATTGTGTGCAATTGTCCGTGATGAGAGTTTGTGCCACCCTGAAGCAACAAACTTTGTTCTTCCAAACTAACTTCTTGTTACCTCCGCTGTTACCCTTCCTAGCGGCTTTGCTTCCACCCATTTGGTGAAGTAGTCAATTTCCATAATCAGGAATCTTGCACTGTTAGCACCCTTTGGGAAAGGTCCAACCAAATAAATTCCCTGTTTATCGAACGGTCATGCCCCCACACACTTATGTTAAGCCAGCCTGTGGTTTATGAAATTTTGGGGAATTAATCTGGAAACTTCTGCACATAAGCACAAAGTTATATGCATCGTTAAACATAGCTGACCAATAGTTTCTTACCAAATTATCTTCTAAGTAATTATTCCATATCCCTTATGCATTTGGCATAGCCCTTCGTACACTTCTTTCAAGATCTCTTCCGCTTGTAATGATCCTACGTACTTTATCCATGGAGATAGGAAACCATTTTTTGTACAGAACTCATCCTTCATAAACGTAATTGTGGAACGTAGTTCCAACTTTCTGGCTTGTACCTTGTCAGTTGGCAACTTTCCCATTGCAAAGTAGTCTATCTACGGTGTCATCTAGTTTTCCTCTTCCGTTTGAACCGTTAACATGGTTGTTATCTCCGTACTTCTTACTGGAATGACTTCCACTCTTAGATCTTTGTGACAGACCAATGAATCAAACCCAGATATTGCTAGCTTACTCAAGGCATCTACCTTTGTATTTTAACTTCTTGGCACATACTGGATAACAAAGTATTCAAGTTGAGAAATAAGCTGACGGACTCTCCTTAAATACTTTATCAATTATTCCTCCCGCACTTCATAGTCTCCTCTGACTTGCTGGACTACTATCTGTGAATTGCTAAAGCTTCGAACACTTTTGACCTTCATCCTTATTGTGAGGACTAAACCACATATCAATACCTCATATTTCACTTCATTGTTGGTGAGCGAAAAGTCCAAACGAAGTGAATATCTGTGTTGTCCTCCTTCTAGGCTGACTAATAGCAGTCCTGTAGTGCAATCTTAATTGCTAGATGCTCCATCCATGAACAGTTTCCATGTGACATCCATCCACTTAGAATTGTCTTAACTGATTCCAAGATTCTTCTGAGACTTCCCGTCTTGTGCATCTTCGCTCATCATCTCTGCGATAAAGTCTACTAAGTCTTTTGCCTTGATTACCATTCATGGTTGAACTAGATTTCATATTACCCCAACTCTAGAGCCCACTTGGTTATTTTACCGGATGTTTCAGGCTTGTTGAAAATGTCTTTGACTAGGGGATCAGTATAGACAACTATCCTATGACTTTGGAAATAGGTTCGAAACCTTAAATACACCAAAGCTAGAATTAATCTCTCGACCGGCATGTATGCTCTCTCTGTACTTTGGAGTATTCTACTAATGTAGTATACTGGTATCTACTTTTGGCACTCTTTCCATACTAGAATCGAGCTAACTGCGTTCTTTCAAACTTCAAGGTACAAATATAAAAGTTTCCCTGGGATTGGTGAATTCAATGTGAGCAATGCCTGTAGCTTCTCCTTCAAGGAATCATATGCTTTTTGACTTTCTTCATTCTAGTTAAACTTCTTAACCTTCTTCAGGACTTCGAAGAGTGGAAAGTGTTTCTTAGCTTCTTTGGAGACAAACCTACTGAGTGGTGCCAACGATCCCATTAAAATTTGTACTTCGTTAACTATTTGTGATCTAGAAAGGTCGACTATAGCTTGTATTTTCTCTGGATTGGCCTAGATTCCCCTGAAAGATACCTTATATACTAAGAATTTCCTTGCACCTATTCCAATCATGCATTTCTTAGGATTGAGTGTCTTGTCGATCTTACTCGGAGTATCTAATGTCTCTTTTAAATCCTCCGCGAAGCTTCCTATCTTTCTACTCTTAACCACCATATCATAAAAATATTCTTCTACATTTCTCCTTATTTGATTGCAAAATGCACAGTCAGTCACTCTCAAATATGTTGCTCTAGCATTTTTTAGGCCAAACAGCATTTTCACTTAACAAAATATCCCAAAGCTTGTTATGAATGTCATCTTCTCCGTTTCTTCGGGACTCATTAGTATTTTATGGTATCCTTTACATGCATCCAAAAAGGCAAGGGCTTTGTACCCTGCAATCACTTTAACTAAGTGATCAATCTTGGGCAAAGGATAACAATCCTTTGGGCATGCCTTGTTTAGATCAGTGAAGTCTATACAAATTCTCCATCCTGCATCCGCCTTTTTTACCATCACTGGGTTGGCCAACAATTTTTGATATGTTACCTCCTTTAGTGTACCAGCTTGAAGGAAAGTTGTAACTTTTTCTTCAATTGCGTTACGCGTATCACTAGCAAAGCGTCGTTGCTTCCTCTTAATTGGTTTGACTGAATTGCTAATGTTTTGGGAATTGGTACCGATTTCTGAGTTAACTCCTCCCATGTTCTGCATCCATGCAAATGTATCCTTATGAATTCGCAGGATTCTTATTGCCTTTCAATTCTCTAGATGTGGGCTTCCCTATTTTGATGCACTTAGAAGCATCCTCGTTGATGTGTCCATATTATACCATTAGTTTGGGAATATTTTATACTCATTTTGGTAGGCTTTTGTTCTTTGGATACTCTATTTTACCTTGATATTTTATTACTAGAGTTAAGAGCGACTTTATCACTTTTGTCACTTGTAATAAGAATATTGTGAGACGAGGTAATTGTTGAAGATTTAAAGACCTTGAAGACTCCATTTTGAAGACCATGAAGACTTTTGAAGACCGAAAGGAAATAAAAGGAGACAACTACATCAAGATCTAAGAGAAGAAGTCACTTGAGGGCAGAGTACTCTGGCCGTCATGAGTCGCGATGTCTGTGTTGCGAGTCGCGATGGCCGTCAGTCCAGACTTACTTTTTGGGATTTTTGTACTATAAATCTCATAAATTTTCTCTTTCTTCTCAAAATTTTCTCTCCCGATTTCAGCTGCAAAAAAACCCTAGATTTCTTCCATTTTCTACCTTAGTTTTTTCTTGAATTCATGTTTGATTTTATTTTGTTAAGTAGTATGAACTCTAGTAGCTAAACATAACCTAGGGAGCAATTGATTAGGCTTCCAAGCCCATGTTTTGAGATCTATTTATAAGCTAATTAATGCTTTGCTATTGTCTTGAAATGGGTTGTTGAATTCATTTATGATATTGGATGTTTGATTTTATGAATTGCTTGTATGATTATGTGTTAGGGTTTTGAGAAAATAGCTAATTCTTCCTTCTTTAATATGAAATCCAAAATCATGAATTAGGGTTTCTAGTGTTGTTGGTGATTTGATGAGTACTAGGTAAATGTGATGATGTTGAATTCTTTGTCATGTTTATTTGTGTAACAAATGAGAGAAGTTAATGAGCGTTGAACTTGTTCACTAATCTTGGATAAATGCATGAATAGGTTAAATGCTTAGATACAGTGTAGTGTTTATAAATGTTACCAAGCTTGTTGATTCTTTGAACTTAATGTCATTAATGGGACACCTTTAGGAATTGAACGACTAAAGGGATCATTAGTGAGGTTGAGCTAGAGATGTCGAATTCACTCTTGTAAACTACTATCAAAGAAGAATGGGATATTTATCTTCACAACAAGTAGTAAAGGTGTTGAATAGGTTATATGTTCGATGATAGAGAGAAGGCTTGGAAGTATAA
>JAULKM010080284.1:0-27593 GCA_032355605.1 Rubia tinctorum
ACTAAGCACATTGAGATTGACTGTCATTTTGTTCGTGACTTGATTCAGTCTGGTGAGATTGTTACTTATCATATTGGCACTTCTAGTTAGCCAGCTAATTTGTTTACTAAGGCGCTTGGAAAACAGTCATTTTAGAGTTTACTGGGCAAGTTGGGCATTCGGGATCTTCATACTCCAACTTGAGGAGGAGTGTAGAGATATTTTGTGATATAGTTGTACCACAGATAGAATCATTTTCCTTTTGTGCTTCTGTCTCTGATTGTATATATATTGTACCCTTGTGTCATTAATAAAAACACACGTTCATATTTTACAGACTTCCTGGGGTTAATAGAATCAAGCTGAAACAAATCTATAGAGGCACATGGACAATTAGATTCTCCGTATAACTGCAAAGGCTTAAAAAAGAAATAAAATCCTGGAATGAGCTAGTATTTGGTAACCTAAATGAGAACATAAATAAGGCTGAAAATCAGGTTTCGCAAATAGAGGAAATGTATGATCGGGTACACTCTCTAGAACATAAGGTTGGGTCATTCTGTCTAGATCCATCCTAGAAGAACATACTTTTTTAAAGCAAAAAATAAAGGAAAGGTGGTTGAGAGATGGTGATTATAATTCAGGATATTTTCACAAGTCCATAGCTGAGAATGGGTCTAGATTGTCTACCTTAAAAATAAAAATTGTGATGATAATTGGATACATGGCCAGAAAAATATAGGGGAGGCAGCTGAGATTTTTTTTACTAATCTACACAGCGTTGAAAATACAGATGAATAGGGCCAAAACCTTTCCTTTTTACTGAAGGTAATTAATCCTATAGTCTCTGATGCTCAAAATCAGAAGCTAATTGACCCTGTCATAATGAAAGAAGTGAGAAAAGTTATATTCTCACTTAATCCATCCTCAACCCCAGACCCCGATGGTTATTCTGACCTATTCTTTAGGAAAGCTTGGGAAATCATAAAAAATGACATATAGCAACCTGTGAATGAATTCCAGGCAGAGATACCAATCCCTAGAGTCACAGGGAGCTCATTTCTAGTGTTAATTTCTAAAACTAAGACACCTGCCCACTTCTCTGAGTTCAGGCCCATATCACTATCCAACTTCACCGACAAAATTTTAGCCAAAATCATGGTTGAAAGGATGAAGCCACTGATGAACTGTATTATTTCAAAGGAACAATCCTCTTTTCTTACAGGAAGGGATATAACTGATAATATACTTCTAATGAAGGAGGCAGACTTTTAGATAGGAGAAATGAATATCTGAATCTAATACTAAATATTGACATGATGAAGGCGTTTGATAGAGTAACGTGAGAAAATATTTAACTCTTTAATGCTAAAAATGGGGTTTCATGGTAAGTTTGTAAAACTAATTATGAACCAACTTAATGTAGCCTGGTTTTCCATACTGATCAATGGAATCCCACGGGGTTTTTTTAAACCTACAAGAGGTTTGAAACAAGGGAACCCCCTATCCCCTTTCCTCTTTAACATACTCACTGATATTCTAACTAGAAACCTTAAGAAGCAGTTTCAAAATGGCAACTTGAAACCATTTAAGACTCATGCCAATGCTAATCACATTTCTCAGCTTTCTTTCGCCGATGACACAACCATTTTCATATCTGGGACCACTTAAACATTAAAGAATTTAATGAAATTCCTTGAAATCTATCAAAGAGCCACATGACAGAAAGTGAACTTTGCAAAAAGTTCATACTACTCAGGAAAACTTAGTAAAAAGAAGAAAGATGAAATCAGGACTTTGACAGGGATGAGGTAGGGAGCTATACATTTCTCATTGAAAATTGGTTTGAATTTTAAAGACCTTATAGATAGGATAGATGCCAGTTAGAGAACTAGAAAAATTGCTCCCTAACACCGGGAGGCAAACTAATTATAATTAAACATGTTCTCACGGCCATTCCTAACCATACACGGCAAATAACAGCCCCCACAGCCATTCCTCAACATACATGGCAAATAACAGCCCCACAGCCCACACTTTAAGTCAAATGGATAGCTTATTCAGCAACTTCCGATGAGGCAAATCAGAGGATGGTAACAATAGGCACTGGATTAGCTGGGAAACCATTTATCATCCTACTCAGGAAAATGGCCTAGGAATTAGGAATCTCCAATCTGCAGTTGACTCTTTTTCCACCAAAATATGGTGGAAACTGCAGTTAGGTAAAACCCCGATGGCTAAATTTATGTGGTCCCTTCCAAGAAGTTATAGAACTTCAAGACATGAGATATATACATAACCGTAGACAAGGTTGCACAAGTTAACTCACAGTTAATCATCGGCGATGGAAAGGCGAACTTCTGGACGAAAAACTGGACGGGATCAGGTACACTAATACAAGCATGGCCTCAATAAAGGTACAAATTCCTTTTCTGTTTCTTCAAGTCAGAGAATTCCAAGTTAGTAAAACTACACTCATGCCTTTGTTTACACCTCCCATATGAGATTATCATTGAGTTGGAACAAGAAGTCAAATTATGTGAGGAACAAGAGGATTTCATGATCTGGAAAAGCCAGAACAAGGAAAATTCACTGTAAAATCTGCCCAGAATTTATTGAGAAAACAAAAACCTCCTATAGATATGTTGTCAGCAGTATGAAATTCAATAATTCCAAACAAGATCTCGGTCTTCGTTTGGAAATTATTGAATAACTCCTTACCATTTGACAATATCCTCATTAGGATTGGTTTTAGTTTAGCCTCTAAATGCAATGCATGTGATCACCTGGACTCCATCTCCCATTTTTTAAACTCATGTTATGCAGCAAATCACATATGGAAGAAATTTCATTCCATAATGAATTTACTTTGTAATCAGTTTCACTCTATGAAGTCAAGATTAAAATATTATTGGAACTGATCATGCTACTCAAAAATAAAATTAGCATTGCTTTATAATCTACCCATGATTATTCTTTGGGAATTATGGAAAGTAAGGTGCAGTAAAGTAAATGACAATATACATGTGCATGTACTTTTCATTTGGAAAAATGTGATTGAATTGTCATTAACTCTTTTCTCGGTTAAAAAGCTTCATTTTTCTTCAAATGATCATTTTTTTTACCAATGAGATTATCCTAGCTAATCAGAGAAGGAAAAAAGTCCACATTACTACGGTTAAATGGAATCCTCAAACAAAGGGTTATAAACTTAACTGTGATGCTTCTTATGTAAATAATAGAGTAGCTATTGAATGCTTGATTAGAGACGAGAAATGATTAGCTATTAATGCAATATCTACATATCTCTCTGATGAAATTATCTCTCCACTGCAAGCTAGACTAACTGATATTTTAGCTGGCAATACAACTCAGAAGCTACATCGAGGTGGAATCTGACTCGAAGCAAGATATTAAAACCTTAAGAGCGGAGGAAAAACTACCCTGGATGTACATTCAACTTTTAAGAGATATCAAGGCTTTGGAGTTGCAAGGTCACTTCACTTTCAACCATGTTTACAGAGAAGGTAATTAAAGAGCGGACTATCTTGCCAGATTAGCTTTTCGAACGCAAACGTCAAGGGGAATCACAAGCATAAGGCAAGACGAAAAGTTTATGTTCCTAGTCCGAAGAGATAGACTGTTTCCTCATTTCAGAAAGAAATCTATCAATATGGTTGAATTGCGGTAGGAGCTTCTTGTAAAGTATTTATCTGTTAGAACGATTTTGGAGAATGACAAGTGTCTGGCCATTATGAATTTAATATAGGGGTGGAGGATTCATCAATGGAAATACACTAGTTAACTTTCCAAAATCTCCCAAAAAACTCGAGGAATAGTTCATAGGACACTAGATAGGAGTCTCAGCAAGAGACACTTTTGTACATTTCCTGTTTGGTTAATTTTGCAAGGTTTGGGGATTCTAAACAACCCAAACTCATCTAGAGGTTTAATTATTATTATTTTTAAAAAGGGTTACTGAATATGTTGTGGAAAAAACCTCACGTGCAACAACCATTATATGATGACTACGGGAGAATTGTTGGAGATGATGAATGGATAATATAATTTGTATATAAAAGTGGAGTTTGTCTTCGAAAGGGAGACACTGAATATAATTACATCACCCCCACGAGGCCACGATCATATTAAAGATTGATAAAACTAATAATAGAAAAAGGAAACAGCACTAATTATCTTAAATAAAAGAAAAACAAAAAAAAATTACTTGTCTCAAAATAAATGTCGTCTGTGTCACCTCCCACAACTAAGATCAAAATGGCCCCCATCCTCAGATACATTTCTTGACCAATTTTACAATCTTGATTTTGTTGAATATCTTAATTAGCATTATTACGAGGTGGATGCAATTAACATGTAGATTAGAGCATCTAATTTAAAGGCTTTCTACGCTAAAAATCAGTTTAAGCAGCCGTATAAATTATTTTTGGTCACCATTGCACGATCATTGGCTGTGTCCAATATTATCTAAATCAACATCCTTTTCAGAATAAAAACGAAAGTCTAAATCCTTATAAACAATCTTTTTAAAAGATATAGTTATCTTTTAAAGCTTTTTGTGGTAACTTACTGTAATTTTACTAAAACAGACTAACCTCTTTCAATTAAAAAAATAAATAAATACTTATATCAGGGCTGGATTTTTTCTTTTGAAACTATTTCAATAAGAGTATTTGTTTTTAAAAAAATTAATAATATTATATACATATCTAATCTTTGTATTATCATTCACTTATTTATACATTTTTTATCAACTACATATTTAAAAAATAATAATTAAAATTCAACGGTAGTGTTTTATAAATCCCAATTATCTTGCATCCTTTCAATTGTTCGTACACTTTCCTATCTGTGTCATAATGATTTTCCATTTTAGTGGATCATGCTTTGATTTCTCTCAAATCTCCTAATAAAAAATGGTATGAGTGGTCGTTGTCGGTCACCTCTCAGGCATGCTGTCAGATGGGACCACTGGTGGTGGCCGACGTAGGTCATTCATGCTATTTTCTAGCAAAAACATCAGTTATGTCTATAATCAAACGTTATATGTGCCTAGAACTCCTCATAAGGTATACATGGCACTATATTCACAAAAACAATAGTAGAAAACACAAACTATAAATTAAACATCTAACACAATCACCATGAAATTCAATCTTTTGTTCATCAACATATAGAATGATTTTTACCAACATAATTGAAGTTCAAGCCAAAGTTGAATAATTCTAATTCTAATTATGATATGAAGGTGCTCCACCCTTTTGTAGTTGTGGGAGTTTGTTCGAACTTTCCAATTTCTTGGATTGTATGTTTGTGGGGTTTTTTTTAAAATATATATATTTAGAGTGAATTTACGGTGAGAAGTAAGTGTCGAGGTGTGGATGTTGGGGGAGAGGAGTGGAAGGAGACATTTTTGGTGATTGACCCTTGATAGGGTTTAGGGCTTACTAGCCAAAAAGTTGGGCGCTGAAATTTCATTCTCCCGCCATTCTCCCTCTGGAATTCGACGTGAAACAAGCATTGGTTGTGAAGGTGGGCTTCATGTGACCCATGATGGCCCAATATAGCCCTTTGTCCGGCTTCTCACATGGTGTCGATAAACTGACACGAGGACCAACATCGTATCCAATCATGAAAAATGACTCAACAATAACGAAATAGGTTAACCGTAAAATAAACCAACAAAAATGGTGGTGGTTTGACCTTTACTGATCAAAGGCCAACCATAACTTAACTTCTTATATAAACCGACACATATAACCAAGATTTGACCTTTACTGATCTTTGGTCAATTGTAACTTGACTTCTAATATAAACCAACACAGTTGATGGAGGTTTGGCCTTTACTGATCTTAGGTCAATCGTAACTCGGCTTCTAATATAAATCAACACAATGGATTAAGGTTTGACCTTTGCTAATCTTAGGTCAATAACTACACTTCCAAAATAAACCAACACAAATGGTGTTGGTTTGACCTTTGGTGATCGAAGGTCAACCCTAACTCGACTTCTAATGTAAATCAACACAGATGACCAAGGTTTAACCTTTAATGATCTTAGATCAATCATAACCCCGACTTCTAAAATAAACCAACATAAACGGTGGTGGTTTGACCTTTGCTGATCAAAGGTCAACCCTAATTTGAATTTTAATATAAACCAACACAGATGACCAAGGTTTGACCTTTACTGATCTAGGTAAACTGTAACCCGACTTCTAATATAAACTAACACAGTTGATGGATATTTTACCTTTAACGATCTTAGGTTAATTGTAACTCGACTTCTTATATAAACAACACAATTGATTAAGGTTTGACCTTCACTGATCTTAGGTCAAGAATAACCAACTTCCAAAATAAAATAACACAAATGGTGGTGGTTTGACCTTTAGTGATCGAAGATAAACCCTAACTCGAATTCTTATATAAACCAACACAGATGACCAAGGTTTAACATTTATTGGCTTTAGGTCAACCCTAACTCGACTTCCAAAATAAACCAACACAATTGATGAAGTTTTGAACTTTACTAATCTTAGGTCAACTGTAGCTCAACTTCCAAAATAAAACAACACAAATGGTGGTGGTTTGACCTTTAGTGATGAAAGGTCAATCCTAACTTGATTTCTAATATAATTCAATACATATGGCCAAGGTTTGACCTTTACTGATCTCAGTTCAACCCTTGCTTGAATTCTAATATACGCCAACACAGATGTCCAAGGTTTTACCCATAGTATCACTAAGATAAATCTTAACTTGACTTCCATATAAACCAACATAATTGATGGAGGTTTAACCTTTACTGATCGAAGGCCAACCCTTACTCAATATCTAATATAAACCAACATAGATGACTCAGGTTTGACCGATAAGACAGTAAATGCATGTTTGCTTAGAGCATTTACCACAAAATTTTAGGTGGTTTTGTTGGTGAATATTTATGCGTATAGGTGTTTTGCATGATAGAGGATTAAAACCACTTTGTTTGGTTATTCACATTAACTTCTCGTTTGTAAGACATTCGTAACCTAATATGATTTTTCATCCATGAGTGGTCTATGTATTTTTGTGAGCTTAGAGGAAGATCTTCATCGGAGAATGCCATTTGCAAGAATGATTGTAGATAGAAGGCCAATCGCAAGGTTGGTAGCAGAATGAAGGCCATTGGATATAATGTAGAAGATAGAAGAAGTTGGGAGAAGAAGAACGCAAGATAATGAGCAAGTCTTTAAGGTAATCATAAATGTTCATAGGCACGGATCATGCCTGAAGAAAGCACCTTGAAATGGAGGTCCAGTAAACAGACCGTGTAAATATACACGGTCCGTGCAAGATCAAAAGCAAGGCCCAACAACAGAGAATGGTTTGCCGCTCGGTGCCCCAAAAATAAGGCCCAGAAAATGGGCAGCATAATTTTACATGGTCTATTCCCAAAGTCACTGGCATGGGTCATGCTGCCCTATTAACTTTGGATTTGACCAGTGGGTTTTAACCTTCTCTATCCTCCGACTATATAAAGTGGCTTTATCCTTTGGTCCAAGGAGGGAGACAGATATGAAACTTCTCCAAACACATTTTCTCTCTTTCTTCATTCATTTCCTTGCATTTATGGCTTTCAAACCCACTTATATCATGGGTTTGAATGGGTTAGCTTAATTTATGAGTTGGGAGCATTTGTAAGCTTGTATTAACATTTTATTTGTGAGACTCTTAGATTCCTTTTGATTTAATGTTCTTATTATCATGCTCAATTTGTACTTTATGCTTATGATTACAATTGTGCTAAGATTGAGATTAGGGTGTACACGCACGATTTAGTTCTAGGCTCATGATTGAATCGGGGAGTATTTTATCTTTATGTCGGTTTGGTTGAAGGATGTAAGCATGGGGCCATGGAAGTTGACACATGTGCCTTGGATTAGATTAGATGTAATTTTGTGTTGGGTTATTCTACGACTGATAAGTGGGGTTTTTTTTATGGATTGGTCGGGTAATTTTATTAACTCGATCAGAGTCGTAAGATGATACCCGATGGTCATATCTATTGTTTGTAGAAACTAGGCGGGGAATTCCCCTAGAGTTATCATGAGGCACTAATGTCTTAAGTGGCATAAGATCAGCTTAGGATGAGTATTCACAGTGTAGGTCCTGGTAGTTTATGCTACTCCCGAGTTTAATTCATTGCCCGTGTCCATGGGTTTATTAACCCTGGGAGTGAGGGCTAGATATGGTAGTGAAAATCCACCTTTAGCTATACCCGGAGGAGGCGAGTTTGAGAAGGGGACATAACCGAGGTGTGATTGGCCGATGGACTTCTTGTAAAATCAAAATCTCTGCATTGTGTAATAACACATTCGTTAGATATTATGTCTTGTATGTGAATAAGAGTCGATGATCAAATGTAACCATTAAAAATGTGATGCAAATACCCCTAAGGCCTTCATTATCATTTTATATCTCTTATTTGTAATTGTATGCTCGTATTTTGTAGTTTAAATATTTCAAATCAAAACACCCACATTTTCTATATTCCCAACACACACACAAGGTGACGCTTGTGTGTGAACTTTGTGAAACTATCTTTTTAAGCCTTAAATGTTCGTGGACGATACCCTAACTTACCACTATTTACTTTCTAGTAGTTAGGAGTAGCAACACTACAAATCTCATCTTTGATTGTCACATCCTTGGTTTTGTAATGACACCTGAGGTGCACATCATTGATCCTTATTGTTTTTAGATCAACTGTAATTCGACTTCTAATATAAAGCAACACAATTAAAGAAGGTTTGACCTTTACTGATCGAAGGTCAACCCTATCTTGAATTCTAATACAAACCAACACAAGTGACCAAGGTAGAGCTTTACTGATCTTAGGTCAACTATAACTCGACTTCTAATATAAACCAACACAATTGATGAAGGTTTGTCATTTACTGATCGAAGGTCAAACCTAACTCGACTTCTTATATAAACCAACAGAAATGATGGGAATGTGATAAGTAGGGATGATCATGGGTCGGGTCGGGTCTGGGTCAGGTCTGTTAAAACCTAGACCTGACCTTAAGAAAATTTAGTTAGACCCAGACCCGACCTGGCCCGATGGGTCTAAACAGGTCTTAGTTCCAAAACGGGTGCTAAATGAGTCTAATATATTGAAGTTCAATATGTATTAGATTAATTTTTCAAGATAACAAAATATAAAAAAACATATTATTTGTTGAATTTGAAATAAAAATACAAAGAGAATATGAAAGTAATTTAGAAATTTGGGTAAAATTATATATAATTAGGCTCGTAAGGGTCTACGGGTTGGGTCTGGGTCGGATGTGGGTCTTAGTATTTTAGACCCGGACCCGTATCTAAAAATTTAGACCCATACCCAACCCCGGACCCGATGGGTCTGAATTTTTTGGACCCATTCCCAACCCAATGGGTCTAGACTCCGTGGGTCTGGGTAGGGTCCTAGACCCATGATCATCCTTAGTGATTAGCAATTCGACCAATACTCAACCCTACACTGACTTCTAAAATTAACTAATCAATGCCGAACAACTGAAATTAATTCAAATTTACGATGACTCCAATTTAATTAATTTTGAAATGATATATTTAAATTCTACTTAATTATTTATATTCAATGACGAAAGATATATTTTTAAGCAACTGACGGCCAAATTTGATTGGCCAAAATAACTACTATAAGTGGATGGGCCAAAAAATATATTTTTGCCCAGTATAATAACCTGTCGACATTGGTTGATGACTAGACCGATGTCGGCATGTCGACCGATGTCGCAAGTTTAATTGTGTGTTGTACGGGATTAATCGCCATTCAAAATGAAGTCATTTCCAAATTACTATGTATAACTCGAACCTCATAAATCCTTCAAATTTCTCCACTCATCCCATTATGAAAAATCTACGAATCCTTAGGGCCAATTACGATGATATTTCATTCTTTATTCAATGTGTATTTCATGAACCCATTTGTTGTTTGTTTGTATGTTTATTGTGGGCTATTTCCATGCAATTTGATTTTTGGATTAACCATTGTGAATTGTGATGCCGTTGTTCATTTTCTGTTTTGAATTGCCTTGTATATGAATTTTCATGTATGTTAAATGTTATTAGTGTCAAATTCACGGGTATGAACCCCCTGTTTTGCTGCTCTTTAATGTTGAACGTTGATGTTCAATTAGGATTGGTTATTGAATGCAGCGTTGGTTGCCCTTTGTTCGATCTGTTGATTTAACCGACAACTAACAAAATATCGGCTGCACATGTCAGTTATGACTTTGTCAATAATCGACATTGGTTGCGACGTCAGTATCCTGCTGTCGAGCTGATAGGCAAGAGGGCTGATGAGTGACCAGTATTGCACATTAATGGCAATTGGACCTACTTAATCGACAAATTATTGAATCTTATAGTCTCAATTTCCTTAACATATATATATATATTGTTAATTTGGTATTTTTGTTTCATTAGAATAAGGTTTAGGAACCACGGGGAACAATGAGGGAACCAGTGGTGGGAACATCAACCGGGAGGTAAGTGAATGACTTATTTGTTTATTTTTCGAAACATATGGGATTTGGTACCGGCATCGGAGCCTGGGTATCGAGCAATACACCACGTCGGTCGACAACCCACATTTCTCCATCATTCTTTCCCAACATCCATTCCATTAATGGTAATTTTTGTGCCAACATCCATTCCATTGTTATCAATTTTTTGTTCTTTTAATCCAAAATACTAAAAAAAAATGTTTACGATTCAGTTTATTCCATAAAACATTTCGACACGCCAACTGTTGAAGAATGTCACAGTGGTGCTCCAGTCCAATGGATATTAATGTATTAAAATAAATTTAATACGTATTCAATAGCATAAACATTCAAAGAATATCAATTGAAAAACTATTATTTTTTCCATCTTCCCCATGATGGGAAAATGAGAAAAAATTTGAAGAAAGAAGCAGGGTTTTTGAGAGAGAAGGGAACGTGTGCGGCGGGAATGGGGGGTTTTGGATGAAGGAGAAGGTTTGATTGTCAATATAGAGAAAAAATAATTTGAAGAATTGAATATTTAATATAAACAATAAAATAACACGTAATATTTAAGATTAATTTTTCATTTATACTCAAATTGTCTAAGGCCTGAGCAATTGCAACATTTAATTCTTGTTAAATCAACACATAAAATTGAAACCATTGAAACCTTCACTCATGCCTTGTTTCCCTGAGTTTTTTTTCTCCAAAACTAAATTGAACTAAGTTGAATTGAATTGAATTGAAATGAATTGAAATAAATCAAAATGAAATTTAATGTATAGTAACAATATATATAAATTAATCTAATATTTATCAAATAAAAATTCTACTGAATTAAACTAACTAAAGTGCTGATAATTTTTCACTCATTCATTGCTCAGACCGCCATGAACGAGATATAAAGCTTTCTTCGATGTCGGGATAGATGGAAACGTTGCAGGAATCAGTATACTAGTTGTTGATGATCAATGTGGTTGTATTAAGGCAAAAACAAGAAAGCCCAGGCAGGTTGAAGATGTAGCTGCAGGAGAAGTTTTGGCAATGCTGGAAGCAATCAATTTTATTGAAGAAATTAACTCGACTTCGATTGCATCAAGGAGGATTTCAAGCATCCAAAATACCATGCAAATTGAAGACATAAGTAGCAATGCAACTGGAAGAAATTTGTCCATGCAAAGTGCAGATGTAAGTATTATCGGAGATGCATTTGGAGTCATTCAAATGGTCGGATGAGAAGCGGAAAATACTATTTCTTGTGCAAATCCTAGCTAGTAAAATCCTCCCAAACCCCTTTTGGATTCCTAGATCGGAAAATGTACATGCTCACTCATTGGCAATCTTTGCAAAGTTATGCCCTGAGAACATGATTGTATGGGACTCATCACCCAAGTTTCTTCCCTTAAGCGATTCTGGACGCATCCCAAAAACTTGAAATGAAATTAGTTTTTACCATTTAAAAAAAAAAGTGCAGATAATTTTAGAAAATATGGCCTAATAATAATCAACATTAAATGATCAATTCCGCAGATCCATGTTCCCCTCTCCTTTTCCTAATTTAATAAATAATTACAGTTAGAAAGTTTATAATGTTGTAAACTTATAATTTTAAATAATAATTAAAATGAATCATGATATGAAAATTAACACAAAGTCTTGTTGAAATTTATTAACAGTTAGATGGGTTATTTTATAATTAGTATGACAGTTAGGATGATTTAATATATACTTATTGCTTGAGGAATCTATACTTATGAAAATCTTTTCAAATGAATTTCAACATATATACATACAAATATATATATAATTATAATTATAATTCAATCTTGAAAATTATAAAAATAATTTTTATAATTAGATCATTTGTCGGTCTAACCGAATACCTTCTCAAATATGAATATGAAACCTCATTAAGGCCCTATTCTCTAGAGATAATCTGTATTTCAATTTAATTCAGTTCAGTTCAAATTAGTTCAGTTCAGTTCAGTGTAAATTTACTTTGGTAAAATTTAACTTAATTTAGTCATACATTACTATTTTTCAATACACTTATTTTTAATTCAGTTAAGTTCAATCAGATCAGATCAAATCAAATCAAATTAGATTATTTAAAATAAATTCAAGAGAACAGTTCCTAAGAATACATTTAATTAAAACTAATTTTCCTATTCATGGGCTGTTAACCAAGGAGAGACGAGAAGAGTATGCCAGCTATCATATTAATTTTTGTGTTCTACATGTACTCTTGGATACTGTATTGTTTTTTTATAAATACACTAAATTTTAGGCTAGGGTTTACCCAGTCTAATAGCATATAATAAGGACCTAAAAAATCACAAAATCTTGTTTTACCCACTCTAAACTTTAGGCCAGGGTTATTGTGCAATTATAAAAAGTTTCATTTGGCATGAGATTTTTTTAAAAATATGTTGATAAATTTAGGGACTCACTATGCAATTATCAAAATACTATATATATAACAACAAAAATCAGAATTTTCATTTTTCTTTCCTCCTCTCCCTCCGACCGGAAACCGCCTTCGTCCGACGGTTACCACCGGATTCCGCCGGATTTCTGCCAGTTTTCGCTGCCTCCGCCAGAATCTCATTGGAATTCTTTGTAATTCGACGTCGTAAAACCCTAGGCTCTGCAATTCTACTCCGTTGTCGTGCTTCTTCTTCTTCTGGTTCGCAATGGAAGTTACTGGTGAATCTGTGCGACAGAGAAGGAGCGACGTTGGAGCACATAGTGAGGCATTGGCGACGACTTACGTACGTGCTTGCTGCTCGTTCCACTGCTTGCTGCCGACCTACATGCGCAACAACTACGAGGAGAATCTGTCAATGGTTACTTGTTTTCTGGCGATGGTAACTTAGCATTGGTGATTTGTTTCCGACAATGGTGGAGAGGATGAGATCCGTGCCAGATGAGGAGGTCATGGACTCGCCAACGCTTGCTGCAGAATGGCGCAATCAAAGTTTCTGGTGGCGCGATCGACGTTCCAGTTCAGGAAACGTTCACGCGATAAGAAATTGTAGACGTTACTAGCGGTGAGAAGAAATTGCAGGCGAGTTCAGGTGCGGCAGATCCACGCGCCACATAGAGAAGAAGAACGCAATATTATTGACTCCAATGGATGTGCGGATTGCGGCGGCAGAGCGGAGCTTCGGCTTCTGAGAGGTGAGGTTTAATATTGTGTTTTACTTTTTTCGAAGATTTGTTGTGATTTAATATGTACTTGACTGAGCTTATTATCATCAAAGATTGTTTGGTCTAATGGTTAGTACTCTTGTTTTTGCGGATAGAGGTCCAGGGTTCGAATCTCACTATATTTTTTATTTTGAAGAATTTATGTTCTTGATGTAAATGTTAAGGTTTAAAATTATTTGACTAACTATATGTTTAATAAAAGTCTTTGGTGTAGTGTTTATTGCTCTAGTTTTTTAGGTTAGAGACCCGGGTTCAAATCCCACTTGGTAGGGGTTTTTTTTTTGAAGAATTTTTACTCTTGAGGTACTGTATCTTTTTGTTGATGTTTGTAGCTTTTTTTTCCTCTTATGTTGATATTTTTCATTATTCAGGTGAGTTTTAATTGATATGAGTTTATGTTTTGTAGATTCTTTTTATGTGATATGGATTAATATTTGTAGTTTTAAAAAAAATTCTCATGTTGATATTTTTCATTTTTCGGCTGAGATTTTGGTAATATGAGTTGATTTTTATAGTGTCTTTTTTTCCCTATGTTGATGTTTTCATTATTCGGATGAGGTTTAATTGATATGAGTTGATATTTTGTATTTTTTTTGGTTGGTATGAATTGATATTTGTATTTTTAATTTTTTTATTTCCTCATGTTGATATTTTTCATTTTTGGTCTGAGGTTTTGGTAATATGAGTTGATGTTTGTAGTGTCTTTTTCTTATGTTAATGTTTTTCATTTTCCGGATGAGGTTCGGGTTTTAGGAGTTGATGTTAATAAATTTGGGTGATATAGGTTGATATTTGTAGTTTTTAAATATAGAAAATTGTTGATGTTTTATGATTTTCAGAGTGAATAATTTATACTCTTGAGGTACCGTAGCTTTTTGTTGATGTTTTTTTTAAAAAAATCTCTCATTAATGTGTTTCATTTTCTAGCTGAGTTTTAGGTGATAGGGGTTAATGTTTGTAGTTTTTTGGTGAGTTTTAGATGATAGGGGTTGATGTTTGAAAGTGCCTTCTCTGGGAACGCCTTTGATCATCGTCAATTAAAGGCGGTTCTGAAAACCGCCTTTAAAACCACCCATTAAAAGTGGCTATGAACTGCCTTTGAAAGGCAGGAAGAAACGCCTTTAATAGGTTTTAAACTCGGAACCTAGGCAGCTTCCATCGGCTTTTGAACATATGTTCCGAACTCGGAACGTCACGGGATTCCGGACTCGGAACCAAATTTGGTCCTTGGAATGGGCAGATGACTTCCTGATTAAGACCCAGAATCCGGCCCTCCTCTTTAAAATGATACTTTTTCTGGGTGATTATTGTTTCCGAGTTCGGAAGGTGAATCGGCTCAAAAAATAATGAAGGGCCGGATGTCATTATGAGTTCGAAAATGCGTACAGCTACAATGGTAAAAATACAATTTCCATTCATATTTCTAGCTCAAAATAGGCCTCATTCCACTGTCATGATTGTAACACAATACACAGAAGTTTTCTACAACCTAACAAAAATCTCTAGAAAACACTAACTAAACAATAATCTATAGATAGGAATAGAAATCAATACAATTCTATTCTGAACTTTCACATCACACTAATTTATCTAAATTGTGTTACTCTATCTAGTTATGGTTCCCAAAGGATGCTGAGCGACTGAGAATGACATGCCTAACCAAACAATTTCTTGTGTTGTTGATATCTTCTTTCAAATGGAGCCTCGTTGCCTTTGGAAGAACCTGCAAGTAGCAATATAGTAGCAAATATTATGTTGTGTTTGAGACACTAAGATTGTTTTTTGGAAAAAAATGTTAAATCCAACTTTATGCCTTCTATGCACTCTATTCCGTACAACATTACGTAATAGCAACACTCTCACGTTTGTATTTGTTTCTTGTACTGATTTAAAACCCAAAAAATATTTGAAACGTTTGGAAACACATAAATAAATCCCGCTGGAAAAAAAGAAATAATTGTACCATATTATACATTGATTTTGACCACTTCAAAATAGATTTCACCTTCCGCACCGGTGTCCTTCATAGTTGACACCAAAATCTTGACAAATGCTTCTGATGGTTGAAAGTGCAAGGGATCAATCCAATATACTTGTTTGCTTGCGGTAACAATCATGATCAACCATCAATGGTCCTAAACACAAAAATTAGGTTTAAGTTCCTAAAATTGAGTAAATGATGTTTGTAAACGTAATGAATATCGTAACTATAACCTTTCAATGTATGGTGCAATGAATAATTTCTTATCCTTCCTCCAAAGGTTTTTGAGAATGCAGTCGATTCTATCTTTGTTTGTACAACCAATTTGTTGAGTCATCACCGGGCACATGTATCCAACCCATTCCTTCTTTTGATTATATATAAAATAAAAGCACCTTGAAATTAAGAATTTTTTCACATTAGTTGTAAACTATTTGAAGTAATAAATAGTAAACTTGAATTAAATATATATATACACACACACGCACATATATATATATACACACATAAGGTGTAAATGGGCATTAACGTCTGATTAACTTGCTCACATTTCCACAGGTCCTCAAAATCACTTCATAGCGTGATAAATTACTCGTTTTCCACCAATTACACATTCATTTCCTAAAATGCGTATTTTGAGTTGCGGTCATGTGGTTGAAGCCAATTGTATAACACTCGTACGAAGTGAGGTGAGTCTTTAAGGACTTGTGCTCTTGGAAACGGTTGTCTAATCTTGTCTGGTGCTGTTCGGACTGATTTAGGTCTCCTTTGGACCGGTTTTTGTGTAGGTTGGACTACTTTAGGTGTTGTTGGCCATGTGACTTTCAAATGCCGATCCTTTATAGGATCGGAATATATTAGTCGACGTTAAAAAAAACATTCCACGAGCGGGACCAACATTCTTGTATTCTCTATCCAAAATTAGCAACGGTGCGCTTTTCACCAACACTTTCTCCAAATAAACTCTCGACAAAACTTTTACAATGGGTATAGTATGATGATGCTTCATTAACTCATGCAAAACTCCATCGGCTATGTGGAGTGGTCTATCATCTATATCTTGATCAATGTATAGCTCGCACACATGTGGACCCTACATCACACCAATTACATTTGTTAAATATGGCACATCTTGTTGATGATTTGATAAAGTGAAAATGTGTACCTTTTTATCACTTGCGAGGATGGCCTTGTCGAGGTTGTCGGCTTCGTCTTGAGAAGTTTGAATAATTTCATCCTGACTAACATAAAAATATTTGGGAGAATGGTGTGATCCTCTTGATGGCGGAAATCAATCGGGTGTCAAATAATCTAAATTCTCTTCCCATCATGGTGTGTTGGATCAATTTACGAATGATAATGTCTTGTTGCTCACTTCGTTTCTCATACATAAGTGCTTGTTGACGCAATGTGTGGATCCACAATGGTTGAGCACGATCAAATGACCGAGCTATTCCAAATGCCTCTTGTTGTGTCAAGAACGCACCCACTCCCCTAACACGGACCGGGTGGTTGGATTTATTTGTTGCCTCAAAAAAAATTTCGTGCTTATCCGTGGGTATGAATTTCCATTCCAATTCATCATTCTTTAATTTTTCCTAAGTATCAAAATTATAGGAATAAGTTAGTACATGTGAACGGAAAATATGTAAATGAAGAATAAAATAGTTCTAGGGTTTACTACTCATTCCATAATTTCTTTTTCGTCCTCCTTCTCGTATATACCTTCCCTGTTTTGTCGGTCTTTGAGGAACATGTCACACCTCTCAATTTCATCCACATCTATTGGTTGTACCGTAGCCCTTGCCTCGATTGTAATTTGAACATCTCTCTCTAGACGTTCTTACACTAACTTCATTGCCGCCAATTTATACCCCCACGGCTCAATCAATAAGGAATTACATTCAAATCGACAATTCGTTGTTCTTCTTTCCTCATTCCCTATGTTAGTTTTTTAGAGCCACGCATCACTAAAGACATGTTAATCTAAATACTTTTTAAATTTAATTTAACTTTACTAACGTTAGAATCATTCTCCAAAGCCCTTCTCTTGTGAATCTCATAACTCTTCGGTTGAATGTGTGTGTACGTTATTCAGGGGCGATCACCTTTCTCCAAATAAAATATGTAGTCCCTTGACAACGTGTATTTTTGTTCCTTCCAATTATTGCACATTATGGTCTTTGCCTTCTTCTTTAGATCTGCCATATCCGGGGCATCAATTTCGAAGGGTCTTTATGAGGATTTAGAACGATGGTAGTTACAATATGGGAAAGTAAATTTGTAGAATAAGAGAATGCGAAATTAGGTGGGGAACATCACTAAGGCCAATAACAGTACCTTGCACTCCATCCATATGGTCTCCTTATAGCCTTTCGGTACCTCATGCCAACTACCATACTTTATGTCTACCCTTGCTCTTCCGACCTTCGCGACCCTACTAGACCATTTTGCATGTTCTTTGGACAAACACTTGCCTAACTTGTTGAAAAAAATGAAATTAACTCTTTTCTAGCCATCCTACATTCTAATGTTCTACAATGTATTTTGGCTAAACCTACCTCATTGGATCCATCATCATCATTGCAACCAAATCCCAATGTTGCGGGTTGGCTATTTCGTGAACGTGACGCATCATCACAAGTCTTTTTCTTAGACATTATTGAACCTATATTCACAATTTCTCCTATCCATCATGACACTAAATTCATAAAACAAAGTTATTGAAGAAAATTGTAGACATGAGATCGACATCAAGCATTTTCAAATTTTTACACTATGTAAACAACCAACCCGCACTAGATAGAATACAAAATATCATAACCCCGGGTATGACCTAGCTCACAATCATTAGGGATTCACTAAAAATTCACATTAAACTATCAATATAATCAAAAGCCCTAAAAATTATCAACCATTAAAGAAACTATTATTCCCCTTCAAAAAATCTAGGGTTTAGAACCACTAACTTTGACATCAAACAACTGGGAGCTTTCAAAGATTTCTCACCTTCAAGTAGAATAGCAAACGAGCTTCTCCCCCCTCAATATTGAGAAAAGAGTAAAGTGCTAAAATGACCCTAACTTTAGGCTGAAAGTGCCAATATAACCCTGGACACCGTTGACTTCAATTAACAATGGGAGATTTAGCTAGAATTTAAGAAAATGATGATTTTACCCCTGGATTAAAAAAATTAAAAATTCTTTCCTTTTTCTTCTTCACGAATCTCCTCCGCCCTTTTCTTCTTTTGCCAATTTCTTTTTCACGAATCTCCTCACCTGCCGATTTCTTCTTCACGAACCTTCACCGATGCATCCTACTACCTTCACGAACCTCCGCTGATGCATCCTGCTATCTTCACGAACCACAATCTACTCCACCGACACATCATTCTTCCTCGTGCAGCGGTGGCTATAATGTTTGTGTAACAATGGCATCGGGGAACGGGGTGGGTTTCGTCACCTTTTCTTATCGTCTCCTGAGGGGTTTTTTCCATTAGGGGTGGCGGGGAGGGCGAAATGAGAAAATGATTAGTGGCGGGGAGGGCAAAAGGAGAACTCTGATTTGAGCAGAGGTAGAGGAAAGTGTGATGGTGAGGGTTGTGGCAGATGGTGGCTGGGGCATGTGGTGGTGGTGGTTATGACAGGTGGTGGTGGCTAGGGTATGTGGTGGTGGTGGCTGTGACGAGTGGTGGTGGCTGGGGTATGTGGTGGTGGTGGTTGTGACGGGTGGTGGGGGTGGCTGTGACGGGTGGGGTGGTGATGCTGGGGTGGGTGGTGGTGGTGTTAGGGCGTCTGGTGGTAGTTGGGATGTGTGGCGGTGATGATGGATAAAGAGTGGTAGGGTAAAGGGTATTTTTATCAATTCATGTCCAGCCAATACATGAATTGTTAAGTCAATACCGGAATAGTGTCAAAAGGTTATAACTGCACAATTTAGCCTAAACTTAGGGTTATTTTGGCATTTTCTCATTTTACATGGTTGTATTGACACTTTAAGCCTAAAGTTAGGGTTAGAAAAACATTTAACCCTTGAGAAAATGAAGTGATAATTTACAAAGTATAAGAGGAATGTAGAAGTAATAAATATGGACACGTACATTTCATTAATAGATGATGAAATGGTGAATTGGATATGAAGAGAAATGGAGTAGAGGGATGGAAAGGTTTTTGTGTAGAAAAATGGGAGGAAAAGTCGCGGGCTTTCTTAGAGCATTTAATACCCTTTGGAAAAAATGCCTTTAATGCTCTTTTTTCCCCATCAGATAGCACTTGCAAACTCGTAAGTGCATACAGCTCTTTGATATTTTCCCTACAAATAGGATCCGAGTTTAGAACCTGTTTTTGTATATTTAAAAAAAAGAAAATTTTGCCAAAATCAGCAAATTGACATTAACTCAAAAATCCCCAATTCAACCTCTCCTCAAACCCTAACCGTCAAATTGATCCCCAATTCTCCAATACCATCAAAATTAGGCACACAAAGAAGAGTAATAGGGTGGTGAGTGACTGTAGCCATCAACCATTCACCGAGATCGAGCAGTCAAAGCAATTTTTCAATAAAAAGGTGGAGGAGAGGTATGGTGAATTCTTCAAGTGTAAGGTGATTAATTCCAAAATTATTCGTACATATTTGATACCCGATTTGAGCTTACGCTATTTTTTAGACCCTATTAAGGTTCAACACCATGAGAATTCATTATGCTTAGGGGAAAATGTGTACGTATGCGAGGTGAATCAATTTTATGCAAAATGAGACAAAGCATGAATAATAGGGATGTTACTAAGGTCAATGGCTAAATAATTGTGGTTACCAAGTATACAATACATGAGGCCCTTGGATCTACCTACATCTCCCCTGAGAAATTGATATCCGACGATCCCTATGCCTAGGCACACAAAGAAGAGTACCAGAGTGGCGAGTGACCGTAGCCATCAACCATTCACCGAGATCGAGTCGTCGAAGCAATTTTTCAATAAAAAAACGGAGGAGATTTATGTTGAATTCTTCAAGCATAAGGTGATTAATTACAAAGTTATTCGTGCATCTTCGATACCCAATTTGAGCTTACTTTATTTGTTAGACCCTTTTAAAGTTCAACACCATGAGAATTCATTATGCTTAGAGGAAAATATGTACGTAGACGAGGTGATTCAATTTTATGCAAAGCATGAATAATAGGTATACTACTAAGGTCAATGGCAAAATAACTGCGGTTACTAAGTATACAATCAATAAGACCCTTGGATCTACCTACATCTCCCACGAGAAATTGATATCCGACGATCCACATGCCTAGGCACACAAAGAAGAGTACCAGGGTGGCAAGTGACCGTAGCCATCAACCATTCACCGAGATCGGGCCGTCGGAGCAATTTTTCAATAAAAAGGCGGAGGAGAGGAATGTTGAATTCTTCAACCGTAAGGTGATTAATTCCAAAGTTATTCGTGCATCTTCGATACCCGATTTGAGCTTACTTTATTTGTTATGAGAATTCGTTATTCTTAGAGGAAAATGTGTACATAGATGAGGTGATTCAATTTTATGCAAAATGAAACAAAGCATGAATAATAGGGATGTTACTAAGGTCAATAGAGAAATAATCGTGGTTACAAAGTATACAGTCAATGAGGCCCTTGGATCTACCTACACCTCCCCCGAGAAATTGATATCCGACGATTCCCATGCCCCTTTAGAAATCTATCACCAACAAAGTTAGCCATCGGTCACCGAAGCCACCCCATTAGACTCCGTAGATATGGCTAGGAAATATTTCTATTGGAATGGAAGTACCGCGGGCCCAATGAAGAACTATGACATTGGCGTCCTTACGGTTGAGTCGCACCTAATTTATGAGTGGATATGCTTGAATGTGTTGCCCATAGATGGGCACAAATGTGAGCCGACCATCGGTAATCTAATGTTTTTTTTACTACGTGATGGAGGAGGTGAAGATAAACCCCGGATTCACCATCATTATAAACCTGTTCAAGGCCGTGAATACAAAAAAAAATGATCTTCCCTACGGTTGATTGATCACTGCTATGATCAAGAAAGCCGGAGTCCAGCCCCAAGATCGCTCTCTGATTAGAGTACTATGATATGGCATGGTTCCAACATAAGTAGTTGCAAATCGGATTTGATGGTAGATGGGAGCAACAGGTGATTCCTGAACAGGCTGCGAAGAATGCAAAAAAGGGCTAAGGATGGGGATCTTGATAGACCCGAGGGATCGTTTTCCTATAATTTTATGAATTTATTATATATATATTTTTATAAAAAAAATCAACATTAATTTATTTTATTTTTGATGAATGTGTGTGTGTAATTTGTTTGTGTTAACAAGTTTGCAGAGCAGTTGGAAGACCCGAAATGGCCGATACTTGAACTGCTTTCGTGGAAACATAGAAGAGGCCCAGGAAATGTTGGCTAGAGTGCAGGCTCAACAACAATGTTTCATGGAAGCCCAAGTAATCCAGCTTGAGCTAAGTGAGGAAAAAGAGCCACCTAACTTCGAGCCGGTTTTTACGGAGAGCGAAAAAGAGGCGGCGGAGGAGGGCAATGATTGTGCGAACCAAGATGATGGCAATGAATCGGAAGACATTGAGCGCATGTTCAATGATGTTTAGAACATTTGCAAAAATAAAATTCAATCTATTAATGCATTTTGGATAATTTATTAGGATGAATATTTAAGATATTTGGTACTTGTTGACAATTTTTTAGGATTAATTTCTTTGAAATTTGGTATAAATCACCATTGGGGAGTTTCTTTGATGGATTTAACTTGTCTTACTTGTTTATTACTTTGTAATGGTGATTTGAAAATATAGCATGATATTAATTTACACAAAAGAAATGGGTTTCAAAAACCAATTGTTACAAAAATTACCATTGGAGCTGACGAATTTTCGAGTTTGAAATTCGATCGGGTCTTTAAAAAATGGCCAAGAAACGGTTATGAGTTCGTAAGTCACTCAGCTCCAAATGACCATTGGAGCCAAATTCATTTCCGAGTTTTTAATAATGCTGAGCTCGGCTTCAAAATCTGACCCTCAGTAAAAAAAATGAGGATTAATTTCTAATTAAATTATAGAAGAGTGGAATTTCTATCTACGAGTTCAGAAAGGTAAATTTGGTTATTTTATAACTGGATCCAAGCATCTTCCGAACTCGGAAGATGCTCTCTCTCTCTCTCTCTATATATATATATATCCAGCCCAAAATTGAACCACACTCTCATTCCCACTCAATTCACAAACCCTGAAAAACCTTTTTGACTTTGGAGATTATATCAGTCTCTTAACTTCTTCAAGAAAATACCGGTTGAGTATCAATGGAAAGAGGGGGTTCATAATGCGTACCCCGTTCTAGATCCACCGGTAACAATCCTAGGTATAACCAAGTCAAATTTGTCTCTTTGTTTGCTCCAACTAGGTACAATCAATTACGTTCGAAAGGGAAATTGCTTGATTTCTATGTAGTTGATTTCAATGAGTATTTGCGACTAGGATTAGCCGATCTCTAACAAACGTTTAGTGACCAACATGTAGAGAAAGTCCTCTCATTTAACAAATCGTCGTATTATGATTTGACTTGTCAATTCTATAGTGATCTACACGCGGTTGTGAATGGAGGTTATTCCATTGGGGTAGGGTTGATATTACAGCTGATCAATGGATTTTGAGTAAAACCCTAGAGTGCCCGGAAAGCGTTTAACCAAAAGACGTGGAGGGTCCTTTGGATAATGTTTATCGTAGGGAAAAATGGCCACTACTTGATGATTACCCATATATAGACCCTATCCAATGTAGTGTGAGGTATTTCCAACATAACGAGGTAGATTTGGGTAAGCCGGAAACATTTTCTCTCAACCATTTGACAATCGATGAGCGTATTGTATATGAATTGATTTCTAGATGTATAGTTTTGATCGCCGGACACATCACATAACCTACCTATACCACCATGATGTTGTTCTATTTCATAATTGGAGGGTAGGAAAATCAACCCCGTGGTGGCGATATTTAGACATATGCTTTGGGTTGCCAACTTGAGTAAGGTGGTGAGGAGCCTCCCATACAGTAATTTGATCAACCTCACATTGAAGAAGACTTCGACAAAACTTACTTTGAAAATAAGAGGTGGGTGTTGGTCGATCGTAAACGGTGCCATAAGACCCAAGGCGGTGGGGAGCCAGGCAAGAGATCGAGAGTTGATGAAGGTTAGTCAAAATCATTTTTTGACTTAGTATTTCTTTAATTACTCTCTATTGATATACATATCTATGTGCATGTGTTAACTTTTGTAGATTCGCAGAAAGCCTATCTCAAAGGTGTTAGATTTTGCTATAAGTGGGTTCGCAAGGAGTTCGCCACCATGAAAGAGAGGATTTTGATGATTGAAAAAAACAAGCCTACGAACGCCATTTCACATTCACCCACCAACCTCATCTTGTTTGATCCACATCGACGGGTGATCTTAAGGATGACTTGGAGTCGGAAATTCCATAGATGTTGCTTTGTTTAAGTGTTCTAATGATTTGAACTTGTCTCATTTTTAGGATGGTTGTTTAGTATTTATTGATAGTACACGTGGAATATTGGTTTGATTTGACTTCAGTAATTTTGCAGTTTTTATGGTTTGTAAGATGATATGCTATACATGTTTATCAACTGTGAATGCTATTTTTAACTATTGATGCTATTTCTAATTTCAAGTTTGAATGCTATTTTCTATTTAAAACTTGTTTTGTTTGTCTTCTTAAGCATCAATAGATGTTTGATTCAAAACGATAATTTGATCATTGAGAAAATGAAGCAGTTCATTTTCAAAAATAAAGACAATCACAATCGTTGACACTACTTCTTCTATTTTCTTTTCTTTGAAATCTTCTTGGCCCTTCTCCTTTTATGGGTGACCTTACCATTGACGTCCACCCAAATTCCCTCCTCATGATCGCTACGTCCGACAAAACAGTTCAAACTATGATCGTCCTTCTCAAGCAAGATAGCATCATCCGACCCTAACACCGTTAAATTTTGACCAAAATCAATAATTTCTTCAACTTCATATTCTTCAACAAAAGTGTGTTTCCCTTCCACAACAATCTCCCACCTAGGATCAGAAGAATCCCTTACATAAAAAACCTGATGCACTTGGGAGGCCAATATGAAAGAATCTTCCCGCCAAGCGACATGACTCCTGTCAACAAGGGTGAAGCCAAAATCCTTCATCTGCTGCCCATTGTTGAAATCCACCCATTGAAATTTAACAACCACGACTCGCATTGTGACATTGTCAAGCTCCCAGGTATCATAAATTGTTCGAAAGTAACACTTTCTAAGATTTCTAAGATCATTACCAATGAGTTCATTCCGATCCATCCTACAACTCCATTAATGCAACACATTAGCATTCTCACAACAATAATCATAAGCCACCCCTAGTTAACCTAATTGACAAACCCTAATTCCATATTTATATATAAAACCCTTATTTCACGATAATGTCAAACAATAAATTTCTATACAACTTACATTCTCCAATGGAAAATGATGCTCTTCAATGTGTTAACTTTACTTCTTCATCAATGGACTAGAAATGGGAGAAACCACTTCAAATTTGATTCTTTGTTAGAATTTAAAGAAACGGGCACATTTTTTCCCTCATACACAGAGTGTGTTCTGAAATCGAAACCCATATTCCTAAAAAATCAGCCCAAGTAAGTTCCCTTCCGAGTTCGGAAAAGGCCCCCAATAGACCTTCGGAGTTCAGAAGGACTATTGCCCTTTAATAAAGGGCTGGGACGATTGGTTACGAACTCGGAGGTGATACCGAACTCGGAAACTATGTGAATCAAATGAGGTTTGACACAATCGCCTTTTAATAGGGCTAATTAAAGGCGGTTATAACGTAACTGCCTTTAATTAATGCTAATTAAAGGTAATTACTATAAAACTGCCTTAATTGATGGTTAAATGCCTTTAAATGCAATTAGATCGTACCGAACAAGGGTTCCGAATAATAAGCGACCCTCTACTAGTGTAATAGTTTCTTAATGTTGCATTTTGTTTTGCAACATGTTATGGTTTGAACAACATAGACATGTTTAACTCAAGTGGTTTTACAGTTGTGGAAGATCCGTGTTTGACATTGTGATATTGATGTATGATACACTACTATTTGCCAAGTGGTCTCATGATTTTCACGGGAAGCGAGTTAATATCCCCAAGGATAATTTTAATTTTTTTATTAAATTTCTAACATGTAATAGTATAGACGACCAGTTTGATTGCAATATGTTGGTTATTACTAGAGATTAGTTATGATGGATGTCAATTCTAATGATTGTAATTGTTGTTTAGTGTTTAATGAATAATTTAAAAATAATGATAATAAAGACCATCAAATTTCCGTGGATACTTGAATATATTTTTCAAAAGTACGTGGAGCGGAAAATCAATTTAAAAAATAATTTTTAAAGACATTCATGCATGCAGCGTAGGATTCAATATTCGGTGCATGCGTGATTGAAAAGTGGCCCAATTTCAAAGTGTGAAACTGCTATATTTATACAGGAGTATACTCTAGCAAAGTGTGAAACTGGCAAGTAAAAGTAAAGTTTGCAATAAGCAAAGTGTAATGTTGATTAGCATAAAGAGGACGATTGTTGGTAAAACCGAAACCCCAGCGAAGTGTTTGGTAGCCCCGTAAAGAGTATTCTCAGTCACGAGAATAAAGTTTTTCATCAAATAATGACCTAGTAAACAGTGGCGAATCCAGAAAATTTTCAATGGGGTAACCAAATACTAATACCCCTAATAAAAAATATATATTTAATATTAATGGTAAAAAAAATTTACATGGGATAACCAAATACTAATACCTCCTTTTTTTTTTACCGTTACCCCATGCCCCATGGGGTAACCATGGCTACCCATGCCCCATGCTAGATCCGCCCCTGCCTTCGACTAATTAATCTGCTACATGTTTTTTTTAAAAAAATTCCTACGTGATGAATTAGTAGTTCAGATCAGTATTGTTTCTTTGCTCTACTTTCGTGTTAGGCTTGTTAGCTTAACTATAAATTTGTACATATTACAAAGGCTTCACGAATTTTTAAAGGAAACGGAAAGGTCATATTCGCTCCAATTCTATTTAATTTTCTTACTTTTACTATAAATCAAAGACACGTAGATTCAATTATTGATACTATACGATGAATATGATAAAAATTATGCATCACGATCCTAATTTATAGCAACGAAATTTCAGAATTAAAATGACATTCCATGGATGATGTTTGACCTTTAAGAAGAAGATACTCCACAAACAATCCATGGAGAATGATTTTTCTGTTTAAGAAGAAAAAAATAAATGAAGGTACGAGAATTAAAGGATGGAATAGAAGTTGTTGAACAGATTGGTTACACGTGATTCACGACGGACCAAAAACGTGAGATTAGTCAAAACGGATGACTGCTGTTTCAGAAGAAGAAGAAGAAAAAAATTACTGTTGCGTGCCGGGGATGCCAAGAATGTGTGTTCAACTCCACAGTACTCCCTCCGTTAATCTATTTATGTCACACTTGTCTTATTGTAATTTTTTAAGTGCTACATTTTTTATTTTGGTAAGATTCGTTCAATCTTATTCACTCATTTTATTATTTACTTTTTACATTCAATTTTATCTATTTATTTTCTGGCAAAGTATTGGGAAAGACGGTCTTCCCATAGGCTTATGGAAAAACGAAATTTAATTATAATAATAAAAGGTAAAAGGTCTTTGTTGCAATATTAAAGTTTTATTATGTAACGTGTAGTAGTTATAAATTTTATAA
>JAULKM010080295.1:0-11618 GCA_032355605.1 Rubia tinctorum
AAATTCCCAGATGAAATTAAAGATAAAAATCAATTACAAAGATTTTTAGGATGTTTAAATTACATATCAGATTTTTTTCCCGAAATTAAGAATAATATGTAAGCCATTATATGAAAGACTGAAAAAGAATCCACCATTATGGAATCAAAAATATACAAACATAATCAAAGAAGTCAAATTAAAAGCAAAAGCTTTATATTTGTAAGTGTTTTAAGTTATGCTTGTAATGCTTCAAGTGTTATTTGTAGGTGCTTTTTAATATAAAAAATGAAAAATATGTCCCGGTGGTTCTTCAAATATAGCTTGTATGTGCTTGCCCTGTAGAGTAAAAGTTCTTTATATATATTTTATCGGTGTTTCGTGTATAATATGTAGGTTTCTTACTTATAACTTGTGGGTGCTTCGTTTTATAACCTGGAACTACTTTTAGTTATACATGTAAGTGTTTCTTGTAGGTACTTCAATAAAACATAGAACAGAGATTCACGTATTACATAGCGGAGGTTCTTCATGTATTGCTCATATGTGCTTCTAGTCATGCTTTTAGGTGTTTCCTGTATTACTTGTAGGTGGTTCAATTACAACTAGTAAAAGCACACACAAGGGGTGCTTGAAGTATGATTTACAGGTCTTCAAGTGCAACTTTAAATTATACTTGTAGGTGATTCAAGTTATACTTGTATATGCATCAACTCATGCTTGTAGGTATTTCAAGTTATGATTGGGACCTTCAAGTTTAACTTGTATGTGTTTCAAGTTAAAACTCAAACGTGCTACAAGTTTAACTTATAGGTTCTTTAAGTTAAGCTTGTATGTTCTTTAAGTCATGCTTGTAGGTTCTTCAAATTATAACTAGAAGGTGATTCAAAATTAACTTTTAGGTTCTCCAAGTTATGTTTGTATGTGTTTAAATTTATGTTTGTTAGTGCTTCAAGTTATAATTCAAAGGTGATTCAAGTTTAACTTCTATGTGCTTCAAGTTATGCTCATTGATACTTCAAGTTATGCTCGTAGGTGCTT
The DNA here is from genome assembly GCA_032355605.1 of Rubia tinctorum. Lineage (NCBI taxonomy): Eukaryota > Viridiplantae > Streptophyta > Magnoliopsida > Gentianales > Rubiaceae > Rubia > Rubia tinctorum. The sequence continues at coordinate 1,021 of JAULKM010080295.1, forward strand.
CAAGTTATAAATTGAAGGTGATTCAAGTTTAACTTGTAGGTTCTCCAAGTTATGCTCGTAGGTGCTTCAAGTTATTATCGTTGGTGCTTCAAGTTATGCTCATTGGTGCTTCAAGTTATAGATTGAAGGTGATTCAAGTTTAACTTGTAGGTTCTCCAATTTATGCTCATAGGTGCTTCAAGTTATTCTCGTCGGTGCTGTAAGTTATGCTCATTGGTGCTTCAAGTTATAAATTGAAAGTGATTCAAGTTTAACTTGTAGGTTCTCCGAGTTATGCTCGTAGGTTCTTCAAGTTATTATCGTTGGTGCTTCAAGTTATGCTCATTGGTGCTTCAAGTTATAGATTGAAAGTGATTCAAGTTTAACTTGTAGGTTCTCTAAGTTATGCTCGTAGGTGCTTCAAGTTATTATCGTTAGTTTTTCAAGTTATGCTCATTGGTGCTTCAAGTTATAGATTGAAGGTGATCCAAGTTTAACTTGTAAGTTCTCCAAGTTATGCTCATAGGTGCTTCAAGTTATTCTCGTTGGTGCTTCAAGTTATGCTCATTGGTGCTTAAAGTTATAAATTTAACAAGTTTAACTTGTAGGTTCTCCAAGGTATGCTCGTAGGTGCTTCAGTTTATTATCGTTGGTGCTTCAAGTTATGCTCATTGGTGCTTCAAGTTATAAATTAAAGGTGATTCAAGTTTAACTTGTAGGTTCTCCAAGTTATGCTCGTAGGTGCTTCAAGTTTTTATCGTTGGTGCTTCAAGTTATGCTCATTGGTGCTTCAAGTTGTAGATTGAAGGTGATTTGAGTTTAACTTATAGGTTCTTCAAGTTATGCATGTAAAAGTATATTTAAGTTTAACTCACTTATTCTCCGAGTTATGCTTTTAGGTGCTTCAAGTTTTGCTTGTCGGTGCTTCAAGTAATGCTCGTAGGTGCTTCAAGTAATGCTCGTAGGTGCTTCAAGTAATGCTCGTAGGTGCTTCAAGTTATGCACGATCAATTATAATTAAGAGGTGTTTCTTTTATAAATAATATATGCTATGAAAAAAACTTGGTGCTTAAATTATAACTAGCTAGTGCTTATAGTATAACTAGGTGCTTCAACTAAAATTTGTTAGTGCTTCAATCATAACCCACTCTCGAAGAACTTTTATTTATTTACTTGTATCAATGTACTAGAGGTGACTCGTGTCGTAATCTCAGCCGTACTCCCAACCCTTTCCTTATATTTTCCCAGAGCCCTTGTATTTGGAGGTTGAGAAAGAAGCTCCAAATTTACAACGTTTATGAAGCCATGTCTAATGGAAGTAACATTACAGTCCATGCCCATTTCACCACCACCAATAACACTACTTTATTTTTCTTTGCTGAGATGTAATTGCAATCCTCCAGATTGTTATCAAGTAAGCCAAGGTTAGAAACTCCAGATTGTTATCTAGTATGCCATAATATAAATTTGAAAAATGAGGACTTGTCTTCGCTATCATACATTAATGCAAGACTATACAAGAGCTCACATAATTTTTCTTCATTTTTGACTTCAATGTAAAGAAGCATCTTATAGTTAGCCAAGCTAGGAAGTGAAGTTTCATCTCTGAGAAGCTCACAGAAGAAATGAAACCCGGGAATCGAGCTGCAATCAACAAGATACTTTAGGAATTGACCATAATATGCTTCTTCTATTTGGAATCCCCGTTCTTTCATCAACTCAAAAATTTTGTGAGCCACAAAAATCTGATTTAGTGAAACTTCTTAATCAACCGTCTTCCTTGCAGTTTCAATTCAAAGCTATACCAAAACATTGAATTCCTTCACTCCAGTTTCTAGAAAGAACATTAATATTGGCATCAGGCCCCAACTTCTTTCCACGCATAGCAATTAGCAGGTCAAAATGAACTAAATGGCCTGTATTAAAACTTGACCTGCCTTTGCTCCCTTAATATTTCTTTCCTACACAAGAATATGTTCTTGTGAGATGTCATTGGGTTCTAAGGCAAGACCATAACAGTGTCATAACTTTCATCACCTCCGCTATCCCTATCACGTGGATCATCCTGATCAAAATTTGGATCACCTGCGTTATCGACAAGCACACAAACACAAACTTTCATTTAGCATAACATAAAAACAAGAACAAAAAACATTCCAATTAAAACACTGTAAATACTAACTGAAGCCTCGAAACAGTAGTCCAATCCTCTGCGACACTTTTGCGAAATTTTATTCCCCTATCTAAAATTGTGACAAGTGTACTCTAAATTAATTTTAAACTTTTTATAAACATAATGCCTAACGAATGATTAGCTTGCTCTATGGAGAAATTAGACAATTTATAGTAATTAGATACATAAGGAATTTAGAAAATGAAGTATAATACTTAGCTTACCACATAAAATCAAATATATCTCTGTGGAAAGTAGCTTGGCAGATTCCTCGGCGAGCAAAATGCAAAAATCAGATAGTAAGGAAATTTCATAAAATTTAATCACGAACAAAATTAATAGTCCCTATGTGTATGAAAAGGCAAGGTGGGTGCTGGAGAATTGGAATGAACACCAGGAGGTACTGTGTATCATCTACAGTAGCAACTACAAGAATAAATCAAGGTCAATTGTAATCCATAGTTCAATTCTGTGTGAGAGAAGAAATAACAAGGGTTTCTTAAACCATCGTGGGGGGTCTTCTGAAGCTTTCTTCAATCTGATGTGGTACGCACCATCCACTTGCTTAGTTATGGAACTCACCCTTGAACATACTGTCAACCTGGACCTCTATAAAATCCCATTTGATAAGCTTCTCTGGGCGAAGCCTCTACCCCAGTGATAGAACCCACCTCGCCGCAACAACTGAGCTTCTATTGACATCTCTTTGTTGTTGCTGCTATACCACTAGGTAGCCTGCAACGTCTTACATGAGTACAAGAATTTTTTATTATCATAACCACCAAAAACCTTGAACATAATCACTAAACATGATATCTAGCTCAATCCATGTACTACCAGATCCCTTTCTTTGTTCCTGCAGATGGCAATGAATGACTACTCTTAGTTGTCTAGAAAATCACCGCTACAATTATTCAAATAAAAAAAAATAAATGAAAACCAACACATTAATCATGTGACACCTAAACTTAGTAAATCAAACTCGACAACCTAATACACTCTGCATTCATCTAAGAACGATGAATATGGAACAATACTTTTGTAGCTAGATTGGTTGCATTGGCTACAAATCGGAAAACACCTTTAAACCCTGGAAAAGAGAAAATATTACCTCGAGGGTTGAGGGGTAGTTAGCAGCACAGAGAATTTAACGGTGAAGAGCGATTAGCGACCGAGGATTTGAAGGAGAGAAAGGGGTTGCCGTTAGAGGAGGAGGTTAGCAATGGAGGAGGGTGGTCAGCGACAGAGGAGGGAGGATAGTTTTAAGTATTAAATATAGGCCTTTAGATCAGAATATTTGGATGGTTAAGATTTAGTCTCATATAACAGATCTGTCTCACTTATACTATCCTGTCTCACCTGAACCGGATTCATATATATAATAGGGATCACGTGAGAACACCTATTTTAAGTCAGAACACTAACTTATGTGAGAACATATCCTGGCCAATCATTTAATTAGATCAATGGTCCAGATTTAATAACAAAATCTAATATTATGGGTAGTTATTTTTGTAATTCGCGAATCCTGTATTCGGGTCAAAAGCATTAATCAGATCAAATTTCACCTGCTTGTGTTTCTCCTAGATCCGTCTGTAGAATTGTTCATCTGCAAGATTTTCTTTCCTGTTCTAGGTCATTGATTATTCCGGCGACTGGACATTTGTTAATAATTTAACGAGGTTTTTTTCTTCTTCAATTTCATGTGTTTGTAGTTTTTTTCCATCGTGTTCTTCATTTAGGGCTTTCTTTCACCGATTCTCTACGCATTTGTTTTTCATAAGGATTTCGATGATTCTGAGCTTCAATCACAAGGCTTACGCAAAGTGAGTTCTCCAGCTCTCCGCAATGAGATTAAGAATCGAGGCACAACTGTAAATTCTCCAGATCTTCTCGATATAATGATTTACGTTTTTGTGTTTTGAAGAAGCAAAATATAGAAATTTTCGGTGTTTAGTTGAGTACACAAAAGTTGAGTTCTCGATTTTTGAGTGTCCGCATTGTTGTTCTTTAAATCTGTGTAGTTCTATCATTTTACGGCAGTCACAATCAGGAAACGGTCATGTTCTGCCTTTCATGTTGAACTTTTGGCTATACCAGGGACTACTAATAGCTAGGGACCTCTCTTATAGTGTGAGTCGAATCGAGACTGATTGTAGATCTGCATTTGGTTAAAGAAACAACCTTTATCAGCTCTTTGTCTTCTGAATGATCCTTGGCTATGGCCAAATTTGTTTCTACTTTGGGCCATGTCTCACTTTTCATTAGTTGTTTCTACTGTGCTTTTGTTCTTTTCATTATCACCCTCCATGTTGCCTCCATCGAATCATCTCCTTCGAGCTTCTCTCTTGTGTCATTTAGAACTAAGCTTTTTGACTGCTTTTGAAGAGCATAGTGAATGTGTTTTATTAACATCGTTAGATTCTCCAAGTTGAGGAGTTTGAATTGCCTGGGCAGCATAATTGCCAAAAACATCAACTTCTACGTTCCTGATTCTTCCTCCAACAAAATCAACCAAAACGACTACTGTTTCAAGTCATTGCCATTCTGCAGATTTTGTTCGAAATTGAGAACTGGACTAATTATAGGCGAATTCAGAATCATTGATTCACCATTACCTAGTTTAGATTTCTTGGATGGTTTCCATACTCCCAGTTGACGGTGCTGGGTTGACATGAAACATATGTGCTGTGTTGGTTGCATGCTAATTCATTGTGATTTGGTTTTTTCTTTCACCCGGTTGATGGTACTGAGTTGATCTTTGTTAAATTTGTTTTGCAAGTAGATAGTAGGATCTTTGTCATATGAAGTGGTGGTGTCAGCATTCTACTTGCTGAACTAAGTGCAGAACAAAGTGCTATTGTGGTATCATTAGTTGCAACCTGCTGGTTTTAATGTATGTTTCATTGTAGACGGGTTTCTTGCATTTATTGCTTGCTTGTCTTTCCATTTGTACTGAGGTTTGTTGTAGTTATGTACTAGGGAACTTGTGGTATATAGCTTCACCATAAATATACATAATAAATCTTTATAAACACTACTTGAGTGAGATGCCTCCAGCGATTTCTCATGCCAATATGGTTGCGTTAGCAGTTGCCTGAGGCAAAGCTTCGTTTAAAAGAAAAAAAACCTTAAAACTTAGTACCATGGAAAATAAACAGTCTGTCAGCGCTCCTCAAGATTACGATAGTACTTTTGATACATCTCTCACACTGGGGCAAGGCTCATCTTCACACGGTGTTAGCACCTGCGTAAGTTTGTTCTATTGTTGAATCTACCAGACCCTGTTTTTCATCGGCAACTTAGGTAACATCTCGCATTTCCTGGCTCTTAGTTTTTCTTAGAAATAATTAGTCTGAATTCTTTTGCAGGCTGCCCTATTCTGGTTATTAAACGGCAAAGAGCACCAATGTGGTACGATTGTCCGTGCCTGATATTATAAAGCTAACAAGCAACTCAATTTAGGATCTTTATCACTATGTATATTGTAAAGAAAGGCTACTGATTAACAGTTAATTGGTTTGAATCCTGATTTAGTTTTCTGAGTTAGTCTCAACGATGATGCTTCTTTCTAGTGAGGATGTTGGATAACCTTAGTGAATCCTTCTCTGTACAACGGGGAGCTACTCGCCCCTCCTGAAATTATGGGATATATACCATGCAATTCTACCATAGATTGAGCTAAATATGGGTGCTCCAATACCTTGGCTTTATTGAAAAGAATGCTAAAATGGCACAACAGCAACACAAAAGTAGAAGTATTGTGAGAGTGTCTGCGTAATCACAGTACTAGGCATTTACAAGCTAAATGCCTTATTGTTAGCTTTCAGTTTCTGTATCAACCATCGCTTATAGGTTGTTCAAATGTAACATTTAGGTGGTTCTTTTATAACTCGTGCGTGCTACAAATATAACTCAAATGTGCTTCAATCGTCGCTTGTTGTAAGTGCTTCAAATGAACACATAGGTGCTTATTTTAATTCTTACGAGCGTTACAAAATAACATGGTGCTTTGAGTTACGCTCAAAGGTTCTTCTATCGTTGCTTGCAAATGCTTCAAGTGTAACACATAGGTGCTTCTTTTATTTCTTACGAGCGCTAAAAAACAATTTGGTGCTTAGATTATAACTTAAAAGTCCTTCAATCGCAGCTTGTAAATGCTTCAAATGTAACTTATAGGTGCTTCTTTTAATTCTTACGAGTGCTACAAAAACAACATGGTGCTTAGAGTATAAATCAAAGGTGCTTCAATTGTCACGTGTAAGTGCTTCAAATGTAACTTATAAGTGCTTCTTTTAATTCTTACGAGCGCTACAAAAACAATTTGGTGCTTATAGTATAACTCAAAGGTGCTTCAATCGTCTCTTGTAAGTACTTCAAGTTATAGTTGTTTCTTTTAATTCTTACGTGCGCTACAAAAACAGCTTGGTGCTTAGAGTGTATCTCAAGGGTGCTTCTATCGTCGCTTGTAAGTGCTTCAAATGTAATTTATAGGTTCTTCTTTTAATTCTTACGAGCTCTACAAAAATAACTTGATGCTTAGATTATAAACCAAAGGTGCTTCAATAGTCACTTGTAAGTGTTTTAAATGTAACTTATAGGTGATTCTTTTAAATCTTATGTGCACTACAAAAACAACTTGGTATTTAGAGTATAACTCAAAGGTGTTTCAATCGTCACTTGTAAGTAATTCTTTTATAACATGTGTGTGCTACAAAAACAACTTGGTGCTTAAAGTACAATTCATAAGTGTTTCAATCAACGCTTTTAAGTGCTTCAAATGTAGGTTGTAGGTGCTTATATAGTGCTTAGAATATAGATTAGAAGTATTTCAATTATTGCTTGTAAGTGCTTCAACTGTAACTTATATGTGGTTCTTTTAACTCTTATGTGCACTACAAAAACAACTTCACTACCACAGAACCCCCCCCCCTTAGCACCGGTTTTCTGGCACCGATTACCGGTTTTTTAACATAGGCACCGGTTTGCTAAAAAAAAATTGGCCACCGGTTTTATTATATCTAGCACTGGTTTTTTGAAAACCGATGTTATTTTTTGGCACCTATGTTAAAAAAAACCGGTGCTAAAATTTTTAAAATTCAATCTTCCCGCCAAAAAATTTGCCAAAATTTTGCATCGGTGCCTGTATTAAAAAAAAGCGCTGCCAACATTTTCAAAATTCAATCTTCCCGCCAAAAAATTCAAGAAATTCACCAAAATTTAGCACCAGTTTTCAAAAATCGGTGCCCAAGTTAAATAACGGGTGCCTATGTTTTAAAATTAAATCTCCCCGCCAAAAAGTTCACCAATTTTTTTAAAAAAAATTTGGCAAAAAAATTCATGAGATGTGCGCTGCTGCCCGCAGTTGCGCGCAACCGCTCTAAGATAAATTATATTTTTGCGCAAAAAGTAAAAACTTTACTCTTAACTCCAAATTGAAATCCGCTCGAACGTGGTGCTTCTCTATACACCCCCATTTTATTTTCCAAATCCGTAACGGAATATTTACAATCGATTGGGCACAAGAATATATCTGTAATCCTTTCCGATTTCTCTTCCTTACTTCTATGTAACCAACTCTAAGTTACTGTCGAACATATACTAGCGTTTTCCCACATTTCACCAAAAAAATATATTATTTAATATTTTTATATTTAAGTAAGAATAACAAAAATCATGTATTTTGGAGCAATGGATAGTGGGGAAACACAATTTTGAGCCACAATGTAATTTTCCAAAAATGTGTAAAAGTAATCACTGTTGACTTTCGAGGCCCTTCCATTCACCCATACATTCCCAAATCGCAAATTCGCAATCATATATTATTCAATTGAATTTCGGCGTCGCAAATTTCGTGATTCGGCAACTCCAAATTTCTTGGAGGGATCTAAGCGCAAAAAGTAAAAAATTTACTCGTAACTCCAAATTGAAATCCATCGAACGTGGTACTTCTCTATACACCTCCATTTTATTTTCCAAATCCGTAACTGAATATTTACCATCGATTGAGCACAAGAACATATCCGTAATCCTTTCCGATTTCTCTTCCTTTTTTTTATGTAACCAACTCTAAGTTACTCTTGAACATCTACTAGCGCTTTCCCACAATTCAGCAAAAAAAATATATTATTTAATATTTTTATAATTAGGTAAGAATAACAAAAATCATGTATTTTGGAGCAATGGATAGTGGGGATACACAATGTTGGGCCACAGTGTAATTTTCCAAAAATGTGTACAAGTAATCACTGTTGACTTTCGAGGCCCTTCCATTCTCTCATACATGTCCAAATCGCAAATTCGCAATTTTATATATTTCAATTGAAATTTGGTGTCTCCAATTTTGTGATTCGACCCTTCCAAATTTCTTGGAGGGACCTAAGTGCAAAAAGTAAAAACTTTACTCGTAACTCCAAATTGAAATCCGTGCAAACGTGGTGCTTCCCTACACACCTCCATTTTATTTTCAAAATCCGTAATGGAATATTTACCATCAATCGGGCACAAGAACATATCTGTAATCCTTTCTGATTTCTCTTCCTTACTTCTATATAACCAAGTCTAAGTTACTTTGGAACATCTACTAGCACTTTCCCAAAATTCACCACAAAATATAGTATTTAATATTTTTATGTTTAGGTAAGAATAACAAAAATCATGTATTTTGGAGGAATGGGTAATGGGGAAACACAATTTTGGGCCACAGTGTAATTTTCCAAAATTTTGTACAAGTAATCAATGCTGACTTTCGAGGCCCTTCCGTTCACCCATACATGCCCAAATTGCAAAGTCGCAATCGTATATTATTCAATTGAATTTTGGGATTGCCAATTTCGTTATTCGACAATTCCAAATTTCTTGGAGGGACCTAAGTGCAAAAGGTAAAAATAATAAACTCAATTATATTAATTTTATTATTGACTCAATTATATTATTATAATAATAAACTCAATTACTTGTACATAACTCAATTATATAAATATTATAATAATAAAAATTAATTTTATTATTGACTTATTTTAATCATAATGTGAATTTATAAAATAAGAGTTGATTTTAAATTTAAACTAACTTGTCATATGAGTTTGATTTGAAGCCCAATCCATAAAACCCCAAACCCTTTTGATTTGTAGCCCAATCAATAAAATTCCAAACCCTAGTTGATTAATCTCTTCTCCTTCTTTTCACCTTTGCCTCCAGACCACCCGACTTCTCTTCTCCTTCTTTCCACCTTCGCATTTGAAGCCACCAGCTGCGCCACGCCACGCCACCAGTTGCGCCACCCGATGCCATCAGCTGCGCTACCGGACACCATCAGTTGCGCCACTCGACACCCAAGCCGCGCCAAAAGACGATTCAACTCCTCCACAAGCCGCGCCAGATTGACCGGTAATTAACTTTTGTTTGGCTAAGATTATAAGTATGTTAATTTTCATAGATCTGGTCTTTTGCTATTTTCTCTTGTGTGATCTTCGCATTGCTTCTTCACACTTATTGATTATGCTATACCAGCTTAAGAACTAGGCTTTCATATGCTTTTATTTTTAAAGAATACTAAAGTGTGCAGGTTCTTGTTTTGGTAAATGATTATGTAATATATGTTTCAGGATGCATGTGAGGAGGAGATTGATCCTTATGACCCATCATATGAAGTTAGTGTGTTTATCTTGTATTATATACTTATAAGAACTTTTTTTATCCATTTAATAGGCTGTTAAGTGTGGCCCTAAGTCTACATTTTTTCATAATCATATACTTAACTCGAGAGTTGATTGCATTGGGTGAGATTGTGACACCAGAGATAAGAGGTTTGTGATTTGTAGATACCTTTGCTTCCTTGCCATCAATTTAGTGTAATTTCTACTAATTTAGTTATGTGAGATTCTTTTGGTTGCAATCCCGATTTATGATTTGTATAGTTAGGGCTCTATTTTTCTTGGATTTTCTTCAGAGGACTGGGAGATTTTAGGTTAAAGTTGGGTTCTTGCAACATGCTTAGTAGTTTTGCTGCTAGGAACAACTAGGATAGCAATGTTTTTTTTTCTATATAGAACCAATGCAGGGGGATTTCGGTTTGTTCAAAACGTAATTAATCAATTCAATGGTTGTTGATATTCGATCTTCTAATTACGAATGCTAAATTTGTGAGCCCCGACCTTAATGAAGTTGTACTAACTACGCTTAACCAGAAATTATATTTCCTTATCTATTTTCTTCAACTATTTCAGGCTATAACTTAAAACTCTACAAGAAATTTTAACATAAAATAAAATGAAATGAGATAAATAAATAAATAAATAATATTAAAGATGATAAAATATTACTTATTTATAAAATTGTTTGAGAAAGGAGAAATAAATAATAGTACGCCAAATTAGCAAGAAAATGAGATATACGCTTCGCATATTTAAAAGAATAATAGGAATAAGTCATTAAGAAATAATGA
>JAULKM010080306.1:0-11618 GCA_032355605.1 Rubia tinctorum
ACCTTTTTATGTTTTCTAAGTCCACAAAGTTTTTGATTGCTCACATTTATGTGGATGATATTGTATTTGGCTCTACTTCATCTTCTATGGTGCAAGATTTCGTGTCACTTATGCAGGCCGAGTTTGAGATGAGTATGATTGGAGAACTCACTTATTTTCTAGGGCTTCAAGTTAAGCATGAAAAGGATGGGTTATTCATAAATCAAAGAAAGTATGCCTTAAATCTAGTGAAGAGGTTCAGACTCAGTAATGCATGATATATACGAACTCCGATGGCAACTACAGAAAAATTGGTGAAGGATGAGAAATATGTCTCAGTTGATCAGAAATTATACAGAAGCATGGTTGTGACTCTTTTGTATCTCACCGCGACCCGACAAGATATATGTTTCAGTGTAGGTGTTTGTGCAAGATTTCAGGCTGATCCGAAGGAATCTAATTTAACTGCATTAAAGAGAATTATTCAATATGTTAGTGGGACTTCTGATTATGGAATCTGGTATTTTAGTAATCAAGACTCAAGTCTTATTGGTTATAGTGATTCCAATTGGGCTGGTAATGCAGATGATTGCAAAAGTACTATTGGGAGTTGTTTCTTTATTGGCACAAATTTGGTCTCTTGGTACAACAAGAAGCAAAATAAAATCTCTTTATCATCTGCTAAAGCTGAGTATCTTGCAGGTGGAAGTTGTTGTGTATAACTATTATGGATGAAACAAATGTTGAATGACTATGAAATTCAGCAAGGGCCTCTAAAGATTTTGTGTGACAACAAAAGTGCAATTGACATTTCTAAGAATCTTGTTCACCACTCAAGAACAAAGCATATTGATATCAGACATCATTTTATTAGATATTTGGTTGAAAGAAAGGAGGTTGTGGTGACCTATGTTCCAACACGTGAGCAGTATGCAGATATATTTACTAAACCGTTGGACGCTTCAACCTTTGAATTTCTCAGACAATACTTTGGTGTGTGTCCGATATGAGTTATTTTTTTCTGAAATTCCTCTGTACCTTAGGTATATTTCTGTTTGGTACTTTTTTTTCTTCAAAAAATTCTGAAAAAATAGAAAGATGAAAAAAAGAAATAAAGGAAAAAAGGAAAAAGGGTTTAATTGTTGGAAGGTATGATGGAAGTTCAAGGTGAGACATGATTTGACATGAGAAGAAAGGTAATTATGGTCTTCGAAAGGTAAAATGGAGACACGGTTAGAGAAGTAAGAAAAGGGAGAAGTTATTTTTGGTTCAAAATTTTTCAATCTCTCCATATTCCCTCTTTTTTGGCATTGCACTCTTCTTCTCTACCAAAGTTTCAAAATTTTGGAAGTTATCTTGCCGAGTTTAAGTTATCCAAGAACTCTTCAACCAAACCAAAAACCTTACAGAGATATCTTCCAAAATACCTTCAATGGTCAGAAAAAACACTCAAGGATATGTAAAACCTCTCTTACTCACCTCCGGCAAACCCGAGGAGAACGCACCAAGCAAGAAGAATTCTCAGTTTCAAAAGGTAACTACTTCTGAATTGACTCATGTTATTTGGAAGGGAGGGAAGTTTGAATCCATAGATAAGTTTTCTAAGTGGGTGCAAGCCAACCGAGTTACCATTGATATGAGAAATTTAGAAAATCTTAAGGTGAAATTTTTGGAGGTTAATATGGAGGAATTACTCTCGGGTGACATAGGAGAATTTGTGGATATTGAACATTTTGAAGTTAGGCTTCTAAGAGGTGAATATAGAGAGCATAGAGGGAAGGACATATATCATGTGTACTCCTATATCCCTAGTTCCATTTATGAAAAAATTAAAGAAAATAGTGATGAGGAAGCTGAAGGTTTGGAATTGATAAGGTCTACTGATAAGTTGAAGATTGTTTAGTATGATTCTGTTGCTGCAAGCAGGTATGAGGAACTCAAGGCAATGGAACCTGCAGTAATTGTGTTGTGTGACAGTGAAGAAGACGAAACTGGGTATGTTCCAACCTACCAAGAAGAAGCAGAGAATATGGAAGTTGAAGAACATGAACTAGGTTTTACTGGTGACAATATTGGAGATTAGGATTGCCACATGGAAAAATATTGTGGAGTTTCTGAGGTTGAGAAGAGAGAAGGAGATGACCTCATAATGGAAGTTGTTGAGACAGAGGAGTTAGAAGACTATGTTCCAACACAAGGAGTTGAACCTTCTGCTAGGTCTGACTATGTTGGAACACATGCACTGGAGATACTGAGCAGCAGGAAGGAGAGTATGTTCAAACACATGAATCTGAACTGACCTACTCAAGTGATGAAGTCTTGGATGAATTCATCCAGGATAGGCACAAAAACTCAAAAAGGAAAGAGCCGGAAGCAGAATCCTCTCAGCCAGCCAAGAGAAGTAAGTATGTCGGACCTTCTCCCAAGAAGAAGAAACCCTCACTGCCACCTCCATCAGTAAGTGATGTTGTCTCTACTATATTTTGGGATAATGCTTGTGAGGAGACGTGGGAGATTTTTTCTCAGAGGAAGATAATTCTTGAGTTGATTTGGTTGCCTTTAAGCCTAGTAGTTTTTCTGATTTTATAAAACTGCTTGGGTTAGAAACTGTTGTTACCTTGTGTGATGAGTATTACAAGCACTTGGTTTGTGATTTTTATTCCAATTTGATGGATGGTAATTTAGAGGAGGGTTCATCCTGGTATGATAGAGTGTGAGTTTGGGGGGAAGATTTTAAATTTCTCTGCTGCCAGGATTAATGATTTGTTGGGATTGAAAACTCCAGAATTTTAGGGTGTATTTTCTGATGAGTTGGATGCGACTGATGATGAGATTTTGTTTGTGATTTCTGGTATTGTTAAGACTATTTTTTCCAGTAATTGGTTATTCTCAGACTTCATGCCTCTCTTCTAGATTCTTTGGATTGTACCAGATTGCAGTGAACTGTTGGATGCCCTCTACCAGCACTACAACTCTCACTCGGAAAATGGTTAGACTGTTGTACTGTGTTGGAACACGGAAGCCAGTTAATCTTTGCTTTCTCATTCAGCAGAGTGTTGTGAAACAGACTATCTCTCCCAAGGCAAAGTATGTCTTAGCTTATCATAGACATCTTATTGCACTGGCCAAAAATTCAGAAGTGGGGGAATTTCTTAAAGATGAAATGGTGAAGATTGAGCCGCCCAAGATGAATAAGAAGACATTTGGGATGAGACATGGAACCCTAAGGGTTGAGGTTTTACTTTTGTCGGAGATGAGAAACAAGCCAAGCTGATGGCTCTGGATGCAAGGGTGGGTGTTATTACTATTTCGATTGTTTCACTTGAAGCTGAAAATGCCAAAATTGAAGCGGAGAAGGCTCAGCTGGAAGCACAAGATGCTACTCCTACACATAATTGATGTCTACAGGGCTATGTTCCAACATAGTCAATATTAAATTCAGAGGGAGCTGACTTTTATTTTTGCTAAACTTTTGATGTTTTTATGACTTTGGCATATTCATGGCCCCGGGGGAAAATATTTTGGATATTATTTTTGGGTATGTAACCTGAATTATTTTTTTGGATTTTTGGATTTCTCGTTTTCGATGCTTTTATTAATTCAGATTTAGCCATTTGTATTTGTTCCAACATATGGGATTTCTGGTATTCTTATTGTTGTGAAATTGGAAGTTTTTCTTGTGATTCTTTATGCCAAAGTAGTTGGGTCCAACAAATGCCAAAGAGAGAGATTGTAAAGTCACGTGGACTTCATTGATTATTGAGTTGGCATTTGTGAACTAATGTTGAAAATGAAAAACGTTCCATGTTGGAACATACGGGAAGAATCAGATTTGATTAGTAGAATATTGCGTGATATTGATTTATGGAAACTTGGAGTTTATGAAATATTTGATTCAGACATGTTGAAGAATATTGGATTTATGAAAAATCCTATAATTATGAAATTAGATTTATGGAATATTATGCGATATTTGAGATAAGGAAAATCTCTTTATTTATGGGATTTGGATATGCTTCAGAAGCAGACAAGGAATAGAAATATTATGGAGATAATTATGGAATATTCTGATCTGCTCATGGGACTATTAATACTGGATATCACGGCTGCAACTCTAGAGTTTTTAATTGAGAAAAATCTGTATTTTAGATTTACATTCTTCCGAGAGCTTTGCAAGAATCAGAGTTCATATGTTCCAACATATGTGACATGTTGATCAAGTTTAGAGTCGAATACCTTGATTCCCCGGGAGGAGGAGATCCAGCGTCAACGAGTTTCGAGGTCAGATGGAGTCTGATCAAGGCGGATCGGTAGCAAAGGGAGTTTGCAAAATTCACACGTTAATAATTAGAAGATAAGTATAGTTGTATCGTGTATTTTGTACTGTATATGTCTAATTAGTGAATTTATTTTGAAATGGGCCAGACCCCGCAGATGTAGGTGGATTTCACCAAACTGTCGCGTGTGTTCTTGTGTTATTTTCATTACATACTTGGTTAGATAGGTTATGTTGGAACACGAGTTTAATAAATAAGCTAAAACGATAAAATTAAAATTTCAACATGTATTAAATATTATTATTTAAAATAATTTATATTCATTCTTCAATGATGTAGAAGTAAAGATATATGAAATTATTTAAAGGGACGGACAGGGAGTAAAGCATATTTTGAATTTGTAACTATGTTCTCCTTTTGTAACATTGGTTCTCTTTATTTTTTCGTTTGGTTTTGTTTGATAATGGCTCTTTCCTTTTTTTTCAAAGTTTAGATTATTTTTATCTACTTAATTTACTTTTTACTTTAAATACAATTTTTACCACTTATTTTAATTTTTATAAAAAATGTCATTTTATTTGGAGCCAATATTAAAAAATTAGAGCGAGTACCCATATTTCACCGATTGTGTATTGGCTTATCCAAGAAGGGAAAAAGAATACTCCCTCTGGTCCCTTGTTTATGACTTCGTTTGACCGCAATTTATTTTAGAACATATTTGACCATCGATAACTTTTGTTATATACAATAACAGATATTATGTGAGATCTTTTTGGATTCTCCGTAAAATTTAGTTTTTGAAAAGTGAAATTTTATCTTTTGTTATTAGACACAACTAAATTTATCGATAGTCAAACATGCTTTGAATAAATGTTTAAAAAATAAGTACATAAATAGAGTAACAGATTTAGTACAAAAACTGAAATGGTGTGTTGAGCTAAATTTAGTATTGAACAGTGGTTAATGTATGAAGTCAACATAGTCTTAAGCCGATTTTGGAGCGAAGAGGTAATCAGCTTATGTGAACTAAAGATCTTTTCAGTTCAGGTTATTTTAGTTTCAATAATAAACGCATATCATCTCTTTTCAGCTCTAATAAATTCAGTTCAACTCCAAGAAATTCACCTCAATTTCAATAAATTCAGCTTAGCTTTGATAAATTCAACTAAGCTACTTTCAACTACTTTCATTTCTTTTTTAATTCGGATTATTTTAAACTTTATTTTAAATACTAAGCTAATTTCATTTATATTGGAATGTAAGAATTATTACATTTAATGTGACTGTGAAAAGCAAACATGTTATAAATGTTTGATGAGAAAAGTAAGTTTTTAACCCGATATTTCATTCAAAAGTGCACATATAACCATGTAAAATATAAAAGTGCAAATCTAACCCTGGATTTCGTTGGCCAAAATGTCAACGGTTAAATTGGCCGGAAATAGGTGAAATAACCATTATACCCATGAATTAAAAAATATAAAATAAAAATAGGAAAAGACAACAATAACCCTCTCTTTCTCTTTTCTCTTTCCGCCTCTCTCCTCCCAATCTTCTATTTTCACTCTTTGATGTCCTTGTCTCCACCACCTCCCTTTCCCCGTCTCTGGCCGTCCGTGGCCCTCTCCAAAACCATGGCGTAGAAGATTTGTGAAAATAACGCCGCCTTCACTATCGTCGCGAGATTTGGGGAAACAATGAAACTAGCGGAGATGGTGGGTGGCGCCCAATTGGATCCCACCATCAAGGGGATCACACCCTTCCCCCAGAGATATTGAGGTGATTCGAGAAGCTAGAAGGCAAACTCAGAGAATCGACAGGCAATTATTCAAACCCAACAATTTTGAAAATGCCTTATTAGCAAGTGAAAAGGGTATATATTTTTATTTGTTCAAAATTTTACTAGCAATTAAGTTTCTAAATTAACATATATTTTGGTGGTAATGTAGAAATCACTCCTGTGTGAGGTATATATTGATCCAGATACACTCGCGTAGCCAATGAAGTTCTGCATGAGTTGATGAAACACCATCACTCCGTACCTACTGTTGATGGTAATTCTAGGGTTTCGTCGAAGAATCCATTAGTGTTGGGAGGCCCTTTGCCAATCACAGACGGAGAATAAAAGAAGGTTTGTCTTGCACGGGGAATGTTTCTTCTTTGGACTCGTCGACTTATATATGTTCATCCTGTAAAGGATCGACACTTAAAGGAAACACAACCTACATCACCTAAACCAGTGAAAACAAAACATAAATTGGTCAAAGAAACACATAAATTGGTTCCCACAACACCCATGAAGGTTAGATCCCTCATTGCAAGAGCACAAGTCGTCCGAGACTCACCACACTTCGTAGGAGTCCTGTATAATTGGCTTCACCCGCATGATCGAAACTCAAGATACGCATTCGTGGGAAATGAATGTGTATTTGGATGAAAACAAGAAATCATTGAGTTTTGGAGTATTTTGAAGACATGTGGAGATGTGAGTAAGTTAATCAAACGATCATGTTTATCTACACCTTGTGAATTATTTCTATAATTTTAATTTTAATTCACTATTTCAATAACTTCACAGCTACATAAATAAAATGACATTTCCTAGGTATATGTTTTTTTTACCCATAATCAAAAGAAGGGATGGATTGGATAAATTTGTCCGTGTCGATTCAAGAAATTGGTTGTACCAAACGAGAGAGTATCGACTACATCCGTAAGAGCCTAGGGCCGAAGGATAAGAAGCTTTTTATTGTGCCATACATCGAAAGATTATGCAAACTTTGTTCAATTCATTTACCGGAAACAAACCGCAAATTTTGTAGATGATTTAAATTTTATTATTCAGAGACCATTGGAGATTGATTTCGATTGTCCCTGCCCATAACCGCGTGTATTGGGTGGATCCTCTGCACTTTCAACTGTCGGATGCATTTGTCAAGATTTTGGAATTGGCAATGAAGGACAATAGCGAGCAAAATAAAATTATTTTTGAGGTAATCGAAATCAAGGTGGACTATGATCACATTTTATTTAAATATACAATACTTAATTGGTATAAGAATTTAATTAAGGATTTTATGTTTTTTAAATCAGTAAAAGAAATAGGCACAAATTTGGGAGTACGGCTATTACGTCATGTTATACGCGACTGAGTGCATTCAAGAAGTCAAAGATGACTTATTTCAAACAAGGTACATGTACAATTTTTTCTAGCTATCTAACTAAGCTTTCTAATATTTGCTTCTAACTAGTTATTGGGAGATTTTTCAGAAGGAATCGAAGCCCCACTTCTAAGATGATATCAACAATGCGAGGAATTCTTTGGCTAGGCATGTAAACTCAATCGGTCAGCAACCATAGGAAATCCGGATATTGCTAGAGCAACACAATTAAATAAATAGTGAAGTTTAGAATCATTGGAATAGATTTCTAGTGTTTCCTATTTCTATCCATAGATAATTGATTGGTTAACATTTTCTATAGATTTTAGTCAACATGCAAGATACTATTATCTATTATGCTATATTTATTGTTGTGAATTGAGACCTTTTTTAGCCATAGAATTAAATAGAAATATTTTATGACCAAAAGATCAGAAAATGTTTCGGAATTTGGAAATGTAATCGGACAATGCAAATCCTTTACCATAGACATGATTCTTCTTTTCCGTGTTTGGAAATAGTAGAAAAGAAACCATTTCCGAGATCGGAAATAAATATTATTTGGCCAAAATTGACGCAATCGTTGGACACAATGGGAACGGAAAGAGGACACGAGTTTGGAAATTAGATAGAAATCATTGAAGGGCCGAATGAAAACTTTCCAAGCTTAGAAAGATATAAGTTTCTGAGTTCGGAAACTCATGTTCATGGTACGAGGGTAGCTGCATATTTTCGATCTCGAAAATATCTAAAGGTGGTTCTCTTGGCATTTTAATGGCGTTTTAACCGCATTCGTTAGCGTTATAAAGACGGTTCTTGGAAATGCCTTCTTTTGGTGGACAATGGAAGGCATGACCTGAGAAGGCACTATGAAAGTGCATTTAATGGTCCGATATAACCCCCTTTAATGGCCTCCTCCTACACTAGTGACGATCTTTAACAATTGTATCACCACTTGATCTAGAGCATGATCTATGTTGGTCAAGTTCTAAGCACTTTGAAAAATACAAATCCAACCATATTGTGTGTGTTGTTCTCTATGAATTTGTTTTGTGAAAATTTGAATTATGGTAAACCCCTAGAACACTTTCCTCTTAGGCTGTAGTTTATTGGGCGGAAGATGTTTGTAGTGGATGAAAAGAAAAAATAGGAGGAAGAGAGGAGAAAAATTGAAATACTAATTTACTCCATTGAAATTTTGTGTATCTTGCATCATATGCGCACGCAAAAAGTCTCCAATTAGGAAAAAAATCAATTAATCCTTCAATTTTTTTGTTGTAGAGTCAATACATTTTGCGTCTCCTTGTTGAATCATAACAACTTGTTTCCAGGGTCTCAAACAGGGAGGCCCCTTATTGTCATTTCTTTGATAAATGTTAAACTCTGAACTAGACTTGGTAAAAATCGACGTGACCTTTTGACTTGTTAAAATTCTATCCCGTTACTGGGTAGAAGTGGGTCATTCCGATCTTTAGATTGAAGTGGTTCCGCTTCTTTGTATTGACTGCTTGCACGTTCTCCATTTTTCTCGAAATTTTGGTTGTCTTGAGTGCCTATAAAAAGGCCAGTCGACAACTGGTATGAAACACACTTTCGCAAGCTTCTTCTTCTACTGCTTCTCAAACTTTCTCTCTAGTTCTGAGCATTATTAATTCGAATTCAAACTCCACTATTTGAGTGCACGAGTAAACGGAAGTCCTGTGGTACCTTGGGAAACGAAAGCCTTGCTCAAATCTTGCACTACGGGTTTGGCGAATTTTGTTTCAAAGCCAGTGAACTATCACGCCCACAATTCCGCTTTCAAAACAAAATTGTTTTCTAAATTCCTTTTCAAAACAAAGCCGTCTTTAGTACAATCGATTCTTGAACAAATTGTTTTTACTGAGACCAGTGACCAAACATTTTTTTGGTTTAATATTACTGATTAATTTACCAACATTTACAACCTAAAAACTACATTTGGATAATGGTATATAGGAGCAAAAATAATTTAGTATTTTTATTATAGAACCAAAAGGATTCACAAAATCTTGTTTTATATTATCCAGATTCATTTTTATAAATAATATAACAAATTTGAAATTTTGGTGTTTGTTTTCATTTATTTCAATGAAATTCTCATAATTTTAAAAATATATTAAATTAATATATCTTGAAGTATAGATAATTATAATCTAATTTTAAAAGTTATAGAAAATTTTGCATCGTCTAGTTTAACAAAATTTGCATTGCACCTGATTGATCGCCATTGCTCTGACCACTTGGACAAATCCAAGTGGTTAATACATTCAGTTGATAAAAGGAAGACATTAAAATTTGAAGCAACCCTTCTAGACCTTAGCTCGGGTGATCCCTGCAAAAATGAAACTTCTAATCCTCAGTTATCATTCATAAATGTGGGTTTCAATTTAAAGATCATGAATTTACGTACAAAAATCCAAATCAATTTTGTGACTTCGTCATCTATTTTTATTTATTTTTTGAAAACCTCTTCACCTATTCATGATGAGGGAAGCTTAGTATTTGGCTCGATTAAGTAGTCTTATGATGAAGATGTTTAGAAACTTTGTGTTTGGGCTCAGTAGTGGATTTAGAATATATATTTATTGGGGCACATTAATAATAGTTCATGTATTTTTTTAAAGAACATCACATGTTATGGTGGGGGGTTTGCAGGACCCCTACATGTTTATTAATTTAAAAGAAAGATACATAAATGAGGGGAACATAATAACATATAAAGACACTGAGATTCTAACAGTTCTACAATAACCTATCTTTATAGTTGTAAGAGTCCCAGAATAATATAAGAAAACAAAATATAGGGTAAAAATATATTAATGAAACTATAATCATAGAATATATAATATAATTTTATAATATTTCGATAACGTTTGAAAACCCTTTTTTCAATAAGTCAATAAGACATTGAATACTTTTTTTGATGAATGCAACAAGACATTCATGATGAGTATGAATATTTCATTCCATTGGATAAGATTAGTATCTTATTGAGTGGTATATAATGTATATTTAGATTCCTCCTATATATAATTTTCTTGCAAATTATCATGAGAAAAATTGATTAAAATAAGAAGGGTGCAAACGGACTCCGAAGACAAGTAATCATGTGATTATGTTTTATGATGAACATAAGGATTACTTGACAAATTTTTATATTTATAAACATTAAAAAATTGTTTAGTAGTTGTAATAGACGATAAAGAGATTTTTTTTAAAAACTAATACTTATATCAAGTCTAAAATTTATGATGTTGATTGAATTAGGTAAGTGAAAAGTTATATAACTAATAAATTTATTTAATATTGTTGAAAATTTACATAAACACATGCACAATTAAATTTTATTAATATAAAAATATATTAAACACTATTAAACATTATAGAGGGGTCAGCCGGTCTAAAGTATATTTTGACCCAGACCACTTCTCGACATGGGATCCAAAGTATTATTTTGACCCATCCATGATTCAAAATTGGTCCCTGGAAAACTGCGGCCGGGTTACCACTGAATAGCACCAATTTTGGAAACTTTGAGCATCCACAATAACCTATTTTTCGGAACATTTTGAAGTATCATTGTGAAGATTTAAAAATCACTCATTAATAAGGAGTTACTCCTTAAGAAATTAGTATTTTTTATTTGTGTATTGTCAATCAATCAATAATTAACACTTAATTTTGTTATTTAATTAATTATAATTTAAAATGAAAAAAAAAGTGTCTAAGACGTGCTTATTTAAGAAGAACCATTGTTAATAGTTTGTTTTTATTTAGTTTTTATCAAAATTCATGATGTGACATTTAAGAAGTGCTCATTAAGTTCACTACCATAGTGGGTGCTCTTAGCGTTATAATGATTTTTTTTTACTTCAGTTTCTAACTGCGGGTGAGGAATTTTCAAGTTCATTCATCCCCTGCCTTCTCTCTTAAGCAAAGCGCAGAACCCAAAAACCTCACGTCGGAGGGGTGACCGCCGGTGCCCCTCACCGCGCCGGTCACCCCTTCCACCCCCTCCCTCATGTTTTCCGACCACCCCTCTCTCACCCCACCACCCAACCTACACTTCACTCCTCGCCCAGCTACGGTTCACGACGCTTTTCCCGCTTTCTCGCCGGCTCCAAACTACAGATCGGGCCTCCGGAACCCCGATCCACGGTCAACAAAGTCTCAGTCGACG
>JAULKM010080317.1:0-11617 GCA_032355605.1 Rubia tinctorum
AGATACAAAAACCGAAAACGGTCATCTAAACCCCTTATGATGTAAACCTAGCTAAATCTAGCAATCTTACAACAAAAGGATAACAAAAGAGATGTTAAATGCTCCGGAAAACACATGCATTTGAGGTCAGATCACACGATACTTAGCTGCATAGTCACATTGAACGGCACGGGCTATTCAATTTATTGCAGCCCGTACCCTTACTTAGGCACCACCAATTTGGCTAGCATGGGCCATGCAACAGAAAATGGTCGTGCCAATCTTCAGCTTTTATCTGGCCTTTAACTCCTTTCTTCTTAGCGCATTTCCATCTACTACCATGATTAAGCATGTGGCATTCAGTTTACTACCTTTCTTGCAAATGGCGTTCAAATATCTACTACCATTCTTGCTAATAGCCTACTACTCTGAAGTGAATACGAGCGATCTACAATGAAGCTCACAAAATACGATCTTGATGCTCGTAAGGACATAACATCCATTAAGTCTAAATAAATCTACAAAATGAGGGATTTAGGCAAGAAAAACAACAAATGCTATCTAAACTCTTTGTGATGTAAACCCAACTAAACCTAAATCAACCATACAAAAGATACTAACAAGTGTACTAAATGCATTGGTTAAAACATGTTTCTTGGTGCAGATCAGTGTGACAGACATTGGGAAATGTTGACTATCAACCACACTATGTGACATAAACATTGGGATAGATTTATATGTCTTGTATTTGATAGAATCTAGGATTAAAATCATACTGATCATGTTATGAAAATATCTCGAAGTCTAAGCTTAATATAGTTTAATCTCTTATTTTGCATGTTTAGTAGTTTATAGACAACCCCCCTCCCCCAAAACCATGTTCACGACACTAGATATTCACGACACACAATTGGAGTGATGCCCAATTATTTGTCTTGCATAGTTAACTTTTGAATCCTGGCATTTCTTTAGACGATCCCAGACTTGTCACTAGATACTCTTTGGTAGTTGGTAGTGAGTACTTGAGCAACAATATAAATTTCTATCTTTGTGAATCACTCCACAAATTAGTGGATCTCCCGTGAAAAGGTCGGTTTGTTAGCTACCACACGGAGTGCGGGCTAGAATTTGAATGTTAACTATACACAACTCATTATCGGCCATCAATCCGATTGTGTGTCGGGAATAACTAGTGCTACAAACATATATTGGGGGGTTCTTATATAACAACTAAGGAACATGCAAACATGAGGGATTAAACTATTATAAACTAGCCTCGGGGAATATTTGTGTAACATGACCGATGAATGACTTTGATCCTAGATTCTATCACATGTAAGACGTATAAACCTATACTCTACCTATGTCACACAATGTGGATGATGGTCGAGCATTCCTAATGTCTGTCACACAAAGGTTCATCTCCTTCTTTATAAGCTATCACACTGCCTTCGTAATTAGGGATGACGCTTCAATTGCCTTTCCGATACCACAATTCCTTCCCCGTAAACCTCACTCCCGAAGCTAACACACCTCCGCTTAAAGGAACAATGGCTTGTGGAGGTAGCAACTGTTAGATGTGAGAGTAAGAATAATACGTCCTGGGCCTCCACTGTGGACACCAATCCCTAGGCCTAGAGAGGTAAAGACATTGGCATCTCAGGCGACTTTAAGGTTGACATGACTCTAGTCGCTAAACCACAACCCTAGTCGCTAAAAACTATTATACACATCTATTGGTATTTGTTGAGGGTTTCCCTCATTAGGGAAACTATCATTCCTAACATTAATGATTATTACACGATGAGCCAATTAGGTTGGAGTCTAATGATCGGGATGGTACTCTCGGGATAGCATGCATGCACTCACCTCCCTGGTACTCACGAACCTACAATAGCTCTAATCTAACACTCCCAAGATGACATGAAAATCCTAGCTCGATGATATACGACACATGAATCTACGAGTTCATCATAGAACATATATAGCATACATCTTACAAGAATATAAAGCATAAATCAAGAATGAATGTTCATAGGCATAAAAATAGGGAAATCTAAGAATCTCAAAAGGTCAACATCTAGTCATAATTACAAATATTTCCCCAGGATATTAAATTACTCTAGAGACATTGAACCCTATAAAATCATTGGATTCAATGCCATAGGAAAATACTAGGAAAAATAAATAGGGAGAGGAGATAGCCTACTTCTATCTCTATCCACTCTTAGATCTAGAATTAGATATGAACTTCTACTCCCTCAAACCTTGATGTGTTCATTTTATGGCGGTAATTTTAGGACATATTGGACTTACTTATATATACTTTTGTTCTCTAGATCTTTTATTTTGCCTTGAAATTCTCTTAGGAGAGTTAAGAGCGACTTTTATGCTCTTGCTACTTTTCTAGGGAATTTTGTGTGAAGAGGCAAATATATGAAGATTTGAAGACCATATTTTGGGGTTTTAAGAATTGAAGAATTGAAGAAATTAAGAATAGAAGTGAAGAGTTAAAGATGGAGACTTAGACAAGGAAAATTGAAGATTTGAAGACGCGGCCATATTTAACAGTCGCGAGTCATGATACATCTGTTGCTGGTTGTGACACCCCTGCTCCAAGTGGCTTATTTTATCATTTCTTTTGTACTATAACTGAAAAATTCTATTCTCTCATTTCTAACTTCTTCTTCCCTAAACTTTCCTCTTTCAAAACCTTAGTTTCTACTTGTTCTTCATCTAATTTCATCTTGGATTACGTTTGATTTGCTTTGGATTATTAGTATGACTTTTAGTAGCTAAGTTATCCCTTGGGAGAAATTGATTGAAGCTTCCAAACCCGTGTAGTGAGAAACTCTATTTCAATCTTTTATGAGCATTGATTACTTAGAATTTATTTCGGAATTAATGATGATGTTTAATTCATTTATGTTATGGGTAGTTTGATAATATGAAGTGTTTGTATGATTGAATGCTAGGGTGTTAGGAAAGTGTACAATTTCTTCTCACTTTTGGCATGAAAATCCAAGAACATGGAATTAGAACGTCTTGTTGGGAAAATGATGTCAATCTTGCTAGATGAGTATGTTAATATGGTTTGTTATCATATTTATCCTTAGGTAGCATAAGAAGGTAGAATCTTGAATGTCGATGTTTCTTGGTTAAACCTAATAAATGCTTTGTTTGGTTAAATGACTAGGCATTTGGTAGAATTCTTTTAGTTTTTTATCAAATATATTGGTTCTTTATGTATGATGTCATTGATTAAATACCCTAAACCCTTGTTTGTCTAAAATGGTCATTGGTGAGGTTTGCAAATAGTCGTTGATCACTTTTGTGAATTACTCCTAAGAAGAACGGAATGCTTATCTTCAAAATGGAAGTGATAGCATTCAGAATAGGTGATCAATGTGATTGAATGAGTGATTATTTCTATGATCTATAAGAGGCTTGGAAGTGGGAATCAATTGCGCCCAAGGCTCTGTTAATTGTGATTTTATCATCCCTAGTTAGTTATTGCATGTTAGTATAATTGCCTTCATTTGCTAGTTGACTTGTTTTTCCTTTCATAACTTAGAAAAATCCAACTAAAACCCCCATATTTAATTGCTTATATATATGTACATTCTAGTATTCACCCTTACATGCATGAACCTTTAGAATTATCCCTCTTCTTCGTGGGCAGCCCCGGTTTTCCACTATATACTTAGTTGTATTTAGGAAGCACTTTAGGGATATAAATTGTATATTTCAGAGGCACGACAATGACCTCTCAACCCTAGTAGACTAGTGGCTACTTATAAAGTAGGAGGAAATGAGCCTTAGAAAATCCTAAAACAAAGTAGAATCCCTAGAAACCACGTCGCATGGTCATGCAATAGCTCATGACCCGTGCAAAATTACACAGGTTACAGACTTGAGGTTTCTCTCGGCTAACTGAGCAAGCAGACCGCAGACCGGGTAGGTGATTCTAGCCTTCTGAGTGTGCGGCCTGTGCGAAAGCATGTGGGTATTCCGTTTAGAGTCAATGTCTTCGTCTTCTGAGTATGCAACTGTGCAAAGGCTTGCGGGGCACAGACTGTAGGTTCGAGTTTTCATCTTCTGGGTGCACGGGCCATACAAAAGAACACTTACGTTCTAGGACTTAGTCACATCAGCTAATGATTTGGCACGAGCCATGTAAATGTAGACCACCGTGCCAGTTTTCATATCTTCCAAACTTAGACTCTTTTTCTTTGGCACATTCATCTACTACCACATTTTTAGCTCATGGCCTTCGGTCTACTACCACTCTTGCTAATGGTCTTCTACTATCTACTGCAATTCTTGCAAATGCTTTCTACACAGTTCGAAGTGCCGATGAGCAATCTACAAATGAAAGCTCACTAAAACGGATCTTGAAACTCGTGGGGACTTAAAATCCATTAAATCTAAATAAACTACAAAATGAGGAATTTAGATAAGAAAATCAACAATGGCAATCTAAATATCTTGTAATGTAAAGTCACCTAAATCTAGCAATTTACCATACAAAAGCCAACAAAGATATGCTAAATACGTTAGGAAACACATGCTTCTAGAGTCTCATCAAGAGGCAAAGTAATTTCCATTTTGTTATGACTCTAGGGTTGCCACGATCCTAGTCGCTATAAAATAGAATGCTTATCTAGCGGGGTAAGCCAAGGGTTTCCCCTCGATAGGAATTAGTCTAGCACCCCTAACATGCAATCACTCACACAGCTAGCCAATTAGAATTAGAGTCTAACGATCGGGTCGGTACTCTCAAGGTAGCATGAATTAATGCACCCATAACCCCGGTACTCTAGAGCCTACAATAGCCTAATCCAACATTCCCGAGATAGCAGTTTAGCCTAGCATGATATTATACTATACAGATGCTATAGATGCATCATAAAGTATAACATGGCATAAATCTTACAAGAATGTAAACTACAAATCAAGCACAAATATTCATAGGACATAAAGATAGGGTAATCTATGAATCTTACAAAGTCAGCATCAAGTCATGAATACAAATACTACCCCAAGAAATAAACTACTCTAGAGACATTAAATCCAAAGCAATCATTTGATTTAAGGCCATAAGGCAAAACTAGAGAAAAAATAAATTAAGAGAGAAGATAGCCTTCTTCTTCCCACCTAATCTTAGAATAATAATAATGAAAAAAAAATTTAACCCTAGGAGACTAAAGGTAGCTCATATAATAGGTAGGATTGGGAGTTAGAATATCCCAAAAACCTAAGAAACCCTAGTAGCAACGTCGGCACGGGTTATGCAGACCCGTACAAAAGTATGCGGACCATGGACCAGAGGCATTCCTGGGCATTCTGGGCATGCGACCCTTGCAAAAGCACGTGGACCATAGTCTTGAGGTGTTCCCAGGTTGTTCTAAGTGCACGGAGCATGCAAAAACACACGGGCCACAATTTGGAGCGGTGTCTACCATCTTCTGAGTGCACGAGCATGGCACCAGCCGTGTACAAATATACACGGGTTATGGAAGTCTTCAATTTTACCGGACTAAGCTCATTTTCTTTGGCGCATCCATCTACTACCACATGTTTGGCTTGTGGCCTTTAGTCTTCTACCATCCTTGCAAATAACCTTCTATAATCTACTACCATTCTTGCGAATGGCCTTCTAAAATAGTCAAAAGTGCCTACGAGCAATCTACAAGTAAAAAACTCATAAAAATGGATCTAGACGCTCTTAGGGACATAAAATCCATTAGACCTAAACTAGGCAACAAAATGAGGAATTTAGACATGAAAACCACAAACAATCATCTAAACCCTTTACAATGTAAACCTTCTTAAATATAGTAATCTACAACATAAAAGATAACAAAAAAGATGTTAAATACTAAGGAAAATAGGTGCATTTGACATCTCATCATCCGCGATAACCTCGCTGGTTTTGTGTGTAAATTGTTGGTGATACACAGGGGATGGGGTGAGTTTCTTTTTGTGTCGTGTGGTGGTGGTTTTCCAGGCGTATGCAAAGCCGCATGGTCCACATCGCCTCCATATGGTGAGTTTTGTTTTGATAGTGATCGAGGAAAGTTTATGCATTTTTCATGTGGCTGGTGATTTTCTTGATGTGTGCAAAGTTGCAGTACCCTTGTTGCCTTTATAAGTGTGGTTTTGGATGGGCGGGGAATAAGATGAATTTCTGCTTTTGTTGCGAGGCTGCTGACCCGCCTCTCTCGAGCGTCGTTAAATACACGAGAGGGGAACTTTTAGGGATCGAAGATAAGATTTATAATGTTGCTCCCGCTCCTACTACTATGCTACAAAGAATGGTAGATAGTGGCAAGTACCAGGGTCATCCACGGAGATGTTAGGAATCTAATAGTCTACACACAACCGTGATCGGGTAGTCAATCTGACCACGTGTTAGGAATAATCAATGTTGGTAAAATAGTCATTGGGGGATTTGTACTAACAACTACTAACATGAAAACACGATGATAAACTATATAAACTAGCACTTGGGGGTATTTGAGTAACATGATCGATAAATGGATTTTATCCTCGATTCATTCACATGTGAAAATGTAAACCTATCTTATGCCTACATCACATAATGTAGTGATAGACAAATATTCCCTTGTCTGTCACACAAGGTACTACCACCAATACATGCATATTTCACCGTCTCCATTATTAGGGATACCAGCCCCTTCGTCTCACTCCCAATGCTTACATGTCCCTTCTTAGATAAACAAAGCCCGTCTGAAAGGAGCAATGCCTTGTGTATGTTGCAACCGTTAGACATGAAAGTGAGGGCATTACATCCCAGACACTCCACTATGGATCTTAATCCCTAGGACTAGAGAGGCAAGGGAATTGATACCTTGTGATGCCTACTCAGTTAACCCTAGAAGACTAAAGGCTCTTATACATACAAGTACGAAATTGGGCCTTGAAAAGGCCCAAAATAGGCCAAAAACCTTAGAAGTCGTAAATGGCACGGAGAGTGGCATTTGGCACCGTCCATGCCGGCGAGTAATCCCGTGCTAGCGTGGAGCATTGGTCTTGGCACGACTCATAGCCTCATGCTGGCGCGGGCTATAATATCTTGGTACGGGCCGCGTCATTCTTCACACCGTGGGCTGGTCTTGATATTAGTGACTTGAAACTGCCCGGGCCGTGTGAAACGGAGTGGTCTGTGCCCATACTTAGATGAATTTTGAGTGAAAAATGACTTGGGGTGCACGGCTGGCTGGATTTGACACCGTCTACGTTGGGCTTGGTACGACTTGTGTATGGTGGAATGGGTCGTGCCGATAACCCCTGACATGGTTCGTGCTAGATTTAGCCTCGTGCTTGCCTTGTGCGATCCGTGCAGGTCGCGAATGGTTTGGCCGGCTGACTTGTTTTCTCCGCTACGGATGAACCGTTGGTCCGATTTGAGAGTTTTTGTAGTCAATTTTATAGAGCTCAAGAAGAAGAATCTATTAGTGCTACCCTAAAGGGATGATTCTTCTTGGATATTTCCCAAAACTTTGTGCAACTCCCAAACAACAATTCCTCTGTTTTGGACTTGGCCTTCTTGAACTCCGAATCTACCTTTCTTGGCCTCAATTCCATCTACTAGCATGCTTTAGAGTCAGTGTCCTTCAATTTAATACCATCCTTGCAAATGGACTTTGATATCTTTAGCCATCCTTGCGAATGCCCTTCAAATATCTACTACCACCCTCGCAGATGACCTTCTACAAAAGTTAATGAAAAAGTACTCACGAGTAGCCTACTAATGAGATCACGAAGGAAGATCTAGGTGCCCGTGGATACAAAGTGTTAATTAGCTTCAATTAAGTCTACAAAACTTGGGAATTAGACAAGAAAACCAATAATGGTCGTCTAAACCCTTTGTCATGTAAACCTAACTAAAACTAGCAATCAAGCAGACAAATGATGATAATAAATGTGTTAAATGCAATGGCTAATGCATGCATAAATGTGCACATTAACTATTGATTTCCCAGACGTATGTGAAGCCGCAATACTTGTGACATCCCTGTTTGGGATTTTTTTATTGGTGTAGGATAGACAAAGCACGAGGTGAGTTTCTTCTTGTGTTGCGAGGCTGGTGATTTTCCCGACGTATGTGAAGCCTAAGTATTAACGTCGGCTCTGTCTTAAGGGTTTGTGTAGTATATGCTAAGCAAATTTGCAGGTGATTTTCCTTCTTGAGCTGGGTCAAGAAAGTTGAGGAAAATGTTGGTATATTGTGTTTGCGGGGTGGCTAATTTTTGTGAGGAGGTGGTTGTGTAATATACGGTTATGTGATATGGGTCATGGTCTTAGGTGTTGGTTATACTACGTGTGCAGAATCCACATATAACTCTATGCCTTACTTTTTTAATTTAAACCATTCTCCAAGGCTAAAACAAGGGGAAAAGTGGTTATGGGGAAGTGAGAAGTCACAAATTTCCAGATACTATCTTAATGTTGTTTGCTTTTTCTATGTAGGTATTTTGCTAATAAGATGTCACATGCATGTATTAGGCATTTAACATCTCTTTTTTTTTTTATGTTTTATGGGTAAATTGTTAGGTTCAAATAGGTTTTACATCATAAGGGGTTTAGATGACCATAGTTGGTTTTCTTATCTAAATCCTTCATTTTGTAGCCTAGTATGAGCCTAATGGATTTTTGTCCTTACGAGCGTCTAGATCTTGCTTGGTGAGTTTATTTGTAGATTGCTCGTAAACACATCTGAGTAAGTTTCTACCTACATTTCTTTGATTTGTAACAGATTTGTTGCATCGAAATAGGATTTTGTTGAATTTCATTCAAAGTATTGTTCTTGAAGTTCTGAATCGGTTGTTTAAAATAGTTGTAGCATTTAGTCATGTAATAGGTTTAGTAGTTTTATTTTATTTTTTTTATTTGTTATTTGATATTCAACAATATGGGCTTACAATCACAATCGAAAGCAGCGCCGACATCAGCAATTTTTTTAGTCTCCAAGTCGATAGATCCGACATTGGTATAGTCATAGTCAGTATCGTATAGGATACACCGTTGTATGCCACCGACAGGTAGCTGAAGTTGCCCTTAATGGGAATACATTTAGATCATTAAAATTATGATTCCAATTTTGCTACGGTATCAATTCCTCTTTCGACTAAAGCAAGATGTGACTGACATTGTCTCCATAGGGACCGACATCGGCCAAGCTCGTTCACGGTGTCAGTCTGACCGATGTTAGCCACACTACGTTTAACTATTTTGATCCATTCAACAACTGACATTGGTCACGTTTCAAATCAATTTTCGGTTGCACTGTAATCTCGGTTTTCTAAGGCTGAATAACCAAGGTAAAAACCCATGAAAAAACGAGGTAAAAGATCCTGTTTCTTGTAGTGTTTCATACTTTTTATTTGTTTTCTGAAAAAATAAACTAACTTCAACACCAATAAACTCAGTTCAACACCGATAAACTTAGCTCAACACCAATAAATTCAATTCATTATTGATAAACTCAAGGGAAAAATATAACTAACCCTATTATTTTCTAAAAGTGCCAATATAACCCTGTAAAATTTGAAAGTGCAATTCTAACCCTAAGTTTTCAGTAAATGTGCCGATATAACCCCTTTTTACACTATTTCGGTATTGACTTGGCGTTTCCCGACATTGACCGAACCTAAAAGACTAAAATATCGCTAGTTTTAAACCTAAAATGCAATGACAAAAATACCCCTAGGGTTCTTCTTCTCCTTCATCTCCATAACCACAGCCACTGAAACTCCACCGCCACCTCCTCCGTCGCCCATTGCTCCATCGCCAAATGCTCCGTCACCCAATGCTCCATCGCCCATTGTTTTGTTACCCACTGCTCTCCCACCGCCCCCACACCATCCTTCCCCACGCCATCGCCCCACCCCGACACCACCCACCGCCACGAGAAGAAGCAAATGAAGGCGAGCGGTGGTGTGAGAGGAAGAAGGGAAAATAGAAAAATAGATCTAACAAGAAAGCGAGCGGCGAGTGGGGGGTAGGCAGAGAAGAAGCAGAAGGGAAAATAGAAAAAAAAATAGGCTTGAGAAGTAGAAAGGGAAAAAAGAATACTGATTGGTTAATATATATGAGGGTATAACTGTCCTTATAACTTTTTCTGAATTCTTATTTTATTTTTTAACAGGGGTATCAATTCACAAAATTCTAACCAAATTAAGGTTTCCAGGGTTAGATTAACACTTTCGAGCAAATAATATGGTTATAAATACATTTTCAAATTTTATATGGTTAAATTGACACTTTCAACCAAAATATAAGGTCAGCACTCAATTCAAAACTCAATTCAAGTCTCAACACCAAATAAACGCGGGCTAACTCAAATGATAGAGCATAGGTAGAGGTGTCAATTCGGGTTATCACGTCAGGTTCGTATCGAGTTGTAAATGTGTCGGGTTGAAACAGGTGGGGTTGAAACGTGGTGATTTCATTTGTCGTGTCAGGTCGGGTTGGGTTACTATCGTGTCGGGTTGAAAACTGTCTGTTTTTTTTCCTCGTGTCGGGTTATGTCAAGTTGATTTAATATTGGGTCGGGTTACTGTCGTGTAATTTTTATACTTGGGTTAGGTCGGGTCGGGTCAAAATATTATCGGGTTGGATCAGATCGGGTTACTGTCGTGTCATTTTTTGTACTGAAGTTTTATTCGGGTTTAATCATGTCAGATATTTTTTATAATGTTTCATATTGGATTCAGATATATTTTGGGTTGATTCATTTTAGATCGGTTATTATGCTTCCTGATTAAATTTGGGTTGGTTTAGGTTATATTTCAATAATATTATTGTTACAACTACAACATTATCAGGTTCAGTTTCGTTGTTACTTGTAACTTCTAGTTATAAATTATTGGAAAACAAGTATATAGGCACAGTATGTCATTGTTAGGAGAGAAATGTCAGAGCTAGGAATTTCATAGGCACAGGTAATCTTATAAATGAAACAAAATAATGTTGGTTATTAATAAATCCAGCACCGGTTCACTGAATACCGATGCTAGATACCAGTGCCTATCAAAAAAATGTCTGAATTTAATATTTTTCAGTACCGATTTTGGCTGAATGACATATACCAGGGCTAATACTCGTGCTTATAACCGGAATAGTAATTTTTGCAGTTAAAATTATTGTGGCAAAATATCTAGCACCTATACCGGTGCTAGAATTGTATTTAATTTAAAATTTTAAAAAACACTTTGAAATTTTGAAACAACTTCACGAATCTGCATTATAATTGTATAGGCATCGATATGTTGACGAATGTCACCGGTAGTCATACCAGTGCTTGATACATAGAAAAATTCCCAACATTTACAAGTTAGAATAGGAAAACAAAGTTTTGAAAAATGGGTTTACAGTATGAGTTACTCTAAAACATGTAATAGTGCTTTCCAACAATTCACAAAAAAAATTAATATTTTTATATTTAGACAACAATAAAAAAAATGTATTTTGTAGCAATGGATAATGGGATAACACAATTGTTGACCACATTGTAATTTTTCAAAATTGTAGACGTAATCAATGTTGACTTTCGAGACCCTTCTGTTCACCCATACATGCCCAAATTTCAAAGTCGCAATCGTATATTATT
>JAULKM010080338.1:0-11615 GCA_032355605.1 Rubia tinctorum
AACGTGCTCATGTCGAGTTTTCATATTTTGAAATTTAGCAACAAAATCATCCACGACAATATTCAAGAACAAATCTTTTCCAAAATAGGTAATTAAACAATCAATAAAATTGGGGAAATTGAAGAATAATGATGAAAATATGATGGGACAACAGTCAAAATCTTTTGTTGACCAAGTTAAGAAAAATACATTTTTTTAAAAAAGTGGGGAAACTGCCCTGGTTTGCCCAGGGCTAGCTCCTCCTCTGGTAAGAATTAAAGTGTGTCATTTTATGTGGGACATAAGAAAAAAAATAGAAAGTTTGTCAATTTTTCCGGGACAGATTGAGTACATATAATGTAGTATAAAAAATAAAAATATATCTTTAGCCATTGATTAAGTTCAAGTTTGAATACGAGTTTGAGTCAATATTTTAGATATTCTATCAAAATCAAATCATGCCAAGCTAAAATTTAGACTGAAAGTGTCAATATAACCCTTCAAATGAGAAAGTACCAAAATAACCCTAATTTTATGATAAAATTTGCAGTTGTAACATTTTGTCACTATTCCGGTCAACAGTCAAATTGATGAGCTTACGCCGAAATAGTGACAAAATGTTATAACTACACATTTTACTATAAAATTAGGGTAATTTTGACACTTTTTATTTTACAATATTATACAGACACTTTCATCACAAAGTTAGGGTTAGAATTTTTTTTTAATAATAGGTTTAGATGTTATTAGGAGCATCCACAATGGTAGTGGACTAAATGAGCATTTCTTAAGTGCCACATCATGAATTTTGCTAAAAAAATAGATAAAAATAAACTACCAATAATGGTAGTTGATCTAAAGAGCACTTCTTAGAGCAAGTCCAACAACTTCCCTAAACTTTTCTATACAATAGGGAATGAAACTCAATATTCCCTATATTTTTTTATTCAACTCCAACAGTTTCTCTATTTTGCATACTCTAACATTTATTACACTATAGTAACCTTTTCATTTAAAGCTAAGAGTTCATTTAAAATCACTTCAAAATATATTATAAAAAATTAAGTTAGTTTTAAAAACAATCAATATAACAAATTTGAAACTAGATTTTGATTTTAATTAGAAACTATTTTTTCAATATTCTTTGGAAAAGTCTTGGGAAAGACCGTCTTTCCATAGACTTATGGAAAGACGGGGTTTAATTAGAATAATAAAAGGTAAAAGGTCTTAGTTGCAATATTAAAACTTTATTATGCAACATGTAGTAGTTATAAAGTTTATAACCCTATTCATGCAACCCGAAAAATTTATCTTCATGTCTTCTAATTTACAATTTAAGCCTTGGTCTTTCCATGACTTATCTTTCAAGAGATGGACTCTTATTCTTTTTATATATTCACCGGTTTGAAATAAAAGGTACTATCCCTTCAATCAACTAATGTAGACACTTCACTTTTGACGCAATAATTTAGAAGATTCCAATTGAATTGAGAAAATTGAACGTAAAATTGAAAAGGTAAAATTAGTGGATAAAAATAATTTTAGTCTTGCTATATTTGGAATGTGCCAAAACAAAAATAAAAATACCAATATCGAAAGTTTGCTAATATTTGATAAACTCTAAAATTTGACCTTGGGAGAAATATGAGAGGATGATAAATTGATAAGAATTCTTGTGCGAAAGATGAGAGTTGGTTTTTGTTTTACCTTTAACTAATATCACTCTTATCAGCTTGTTCCATATATTAAAAAAGTGAAGTCTCAGTTTTCATAAAAATGTCACTCTTATCGGTGAGATTTTAGAATAATGATGACATTTGTATTTAAAAAAGAATATATTAAAAAATTGAAACTAAAATATCGATGTTAATTAAAAACTAGTTTTCTTTTTGTATTTTTTTTAATATATTCACCCGATTTGAAATAAAAATGTAACAATATACAAAAAAAATAAAAATACAAACTATAAACCAAAGAGATTAATTCCAATCTTCTAGACAAATCATTATTGACAAAATTGTTTGAAAAAATATAAATAAGCAATCCATATGAGTTTGAGATTGTAGTAATTTTCTATAAAAAATTCTTGGAAGTCGAACGTAATTTTGAGTAGGAATAGAAGAATGAGGGAAATACGAGACTTTAATATTTAATAGAAAAATAAATATTATGTTATGATTTGATGCATTCAATTGGAATTGCATTAAATTTTCATTCCCTGTAATTTTTTTCTCTTTCTAGAAATATAGGGAAAGAAATCTTCTCTCTCATCAAAATCCTTATTTTAGGGAATGAGATAGGGAAACAGTTGGAGCTGAAAACCCATGTAAACTCCCTATAATCAATGAAAATATCTATCATAGAGAAGCTGTTGGACTTGCTCTAATGAGTGATTTTTAAAACTCCACAATGGTCGTCCTTAAATAAGGAGTGCTCATTATTAAGAAAAATGGGGTTAAAGAGAAACCATTGTGGATACTCTAATACCATTTTTTTAAGAATCTCCATTCTTGTTTCAATTAATGATTTCGGGTGATTATCTTCGTTTGTTCTTGAAAGAATTATTTCCCGCAATGAATCATATAATATTGACCAAAATAAATAGAGTAAAAAATGAATGCTAGCACTAGTATAAATCTAATTTAGTCAACAACTCTATCTAGAATCGAATAAAATCAATCAGATACTTGACTTATTCTAATACCCCCAAGCGAAGCGTTGGATGCTTAGCGACGCAATACTTGGATCGGAAGAGCTCAAATAGCGGACGAGAGAGCCCTTTGGTGAAGATGTCCGTAATCTGAAGAGAAGTAGGAACATGAGCAACACACAGCTTGCTAAAAGCAACCAACTCTCTAACAAAATGATAGTTGATATCGATGTGCTTTGCCTACTTGTGAGAAACTAGGTTCTGGGCCAAGAAGATAGCACTACTGTTGTCACATAATAGTAGCAGAGATCTAGCAAGCATGACACAGAGATCACGAAGCAAATGAGCTAACCAAACAACCTCAGAAGCAGTGTTGGCAAGGATTCGATACTCGGACTCCGTACTCGAATGAGAAACAATGGGTTATTTCTTGGCACTCCAGGAAACAAGGTTTCCACCAAGAAAGACAGCATAATCATAAGTAGGCCACCAAGTCTCCAAACAACGAGCCCAATCAGCATCAGAGTAACTCAGAACCTTCGGAAAACTAGCTGATCAAAATGCAAGTCCAAAATGCAAAGTACCCCGAACAAATCAAAAAATCTGAGTGACTACTGCAAAGTGATCGTCAAGGGGATCCTGGAGATATCGGCTGATTGTGTTGACCGAAAAGGCTAAATCAGGACGAGTGATCGTCAGATACTGCAAATCCCCAATTATAGAGCGATAAAGTGTTGGATTCTGAAAGCAGGACTAAAGGAGCTGTGTAGATGCGATCTTGACACAAATGGAGTGGAGAATTATGTAGCATATGACATCCCTGCTCGAGTAAGAATATCCTTGGCGTTTGGCCAAGAATTAAACCCGGGGATGAGGGTGCAACTTCAAGGCCAAGAAAGTAGTGAGGAGTGCCCAAGTTCTTGATAGAAAACTCCCGATGCGTCTGATAGATAAACTGTCGAGGGAGAGTCGGGTCATTGCCTGTAAAGATGATGTCGTCGACTTGAACCAACAGATACAGAAGTGATGATCCTCGAGAAATAACACACGGAGAAGTATCAGCAAAACTGCAAATGAAACCAAGTTGAACCAGATAAGTAATGAATCGTTGAAACCAGGCCCGCAGAGCTTTCATAAGACTATAAATGACCTTCTGTAAGCGACAAACATACTCTGGGTGAACTGGATCCTTGTAACCAACGGGTTGTGCATTATAAAATAGAGCATAAAGAACACCATTTAGAAAGGCATTCTTAACATCCAGTTGATGAAGATACCAAGAGAGCATCGTAGCAATAGCTAAAACAATACGAACTATGGATGCTTTGACCACTGGACTAAAAGTGTTGTCAAAGTCAAAACCAAAAATCTGTGAGAAACCCTGCGCCACAAGCCTAGCTTTATGATGTTCAATAGTGTCATCCGGTCGATACTTCAGTCGATAAACCCATTTGGAGCCAACAATGTTGGCATCCAAAGGTCAAGGCACCAGATCCCAAGTGTGCAGGCTACGAAGAGCTGTCATCTCGTCATCCATGATAGAAACCCAAGCCGGATCCTGAAAAGCAGTGCGATAATTCGTGGGCTCAGACTGAGCAAGTAGAACAGCAGTAACACCATGAGCGACAATGTCTGAATAATCCTTGTGATGAATAGCACCGACCTATTAGCCATCCAATGAATACGAGGCGAAGTGGCCAGTGAAGGGGCTGGTGAGGTGGTCGTCGAGTCGGGTGGGCTGGTCGGCGAACATGTGAGTTGGTTGATAGCAGGATGGGTGGAGCAGGATGCATTAGAGCGACCATTGGATGGTCTGAGTTGGCAGAGCAAACATAACATGGTTCCGTAGTTGAGGAGGGAAATAGCATCAATAAGCCAGGAGGGTTTGCAACCAAAGTGACAAGCCGAGTAGGAGAAGATGTCACCGTGGAAGAAGAAAGAATATCAGCTGATGTATCAGCAGGATAAAAAAAATAGAGACATCCAAAGAGAACGGAGATATTTAAGTAGAACCATCCGCATAAGTAAATAAAGTGTCATCGAATTGAGCATGTCTGGTGATATATATCTTTCCAGAACTAAAATTCAAACATCGATATCCCTTGTACTAGGAATTGTACCCAAGAAACACACATGGCAAACTGTGGGTAGAAAGTTTGTGAGCTGCATATGAACGAAGATAAGGTTACACACGACAACCAAATACATGGAAGTTTGTCTATATGGGAACCCAACCATTAATAACTTCATATGGTGATCGTCCGCCAAGAACATAAATGGGCAGCCGATTTATGGTGTAAGCGGTTGCAGCAAAGGCGTGAGGCCACTGAGAGATAGGGACATGAGAGTGGTATAACGTAGACATACCCATATCAACAATGTGGTGGTGCTTATGCTTAGCCCAACCGTTCTGCTCAGGAGTATACGAGAAAAAAATATGATGGTGGGAGAGTAGCGACCATTTATGAAATCAGTCTCCCTTATCATTTTGAAATACATGAATGGTTGAAGAGAAACCATCAGTAGATAAAATAGAAGAAGGCCCCCCATAAGTCACAATGAACTAGATCAAGTACCCTAACAGTCTGTTTATCATTTGTATAAAAAAAAATGCTTCCCTTTTGCCTTTTCACACGAATCACAAAGGGTAGGTTTTGGAAAAATTGATGAGACAGATATGGATCCAAAAGGACGCAAACCAAAAATAACAGAATGTATACCATGACCAATTCTAGCATTTTAGATTTCAAAAGACGCACACGACTTATTGGATTCCACACTAGATAATAAAGCAGACGTGTCATAGTCTAATATATAAAGCTTATTGATATGTCCATATTATATGATGATTTTGTGATCTTTTGTACTCATTTTGATATGCTTTTGTGCTTTGGAGACTCCAATTTACCTTGAAATTCTATTACTAGAGTTAAGAGCGCTTTATCGCTCTTGTCAATTTTAATAAGGATTTCGTGAGACAAGGTAAAGGTTTGAATATTTGAAGACCATGAAGACTACATTTTGTAGACAATGAAGACTTGAAGAAGAGAAGAGGATATAACTACACTTAGACCAAAAAAGAAGACAACATTTAAGGGCAGAGTACTCTTCCCGTCGCGAGTCGCGACGGTACTCTGCCCATCGCGAGTCGCGACGAATGTGTCGCGAGTCGCGACGGTCCTCTGCCCAGATATGTTTTTTGGACTATTTGTAGTATAAATACTCTCTAATTTTCTCCTACTTGGATACACTACTTCTCCCGATTTCACAGCTCTTAAACCCTAGTTTTTCATCTTTTTCCATCTTTGTTTTATCTTGAATTCATGTTTGATTTTCTATTGTTGTTTAGTATGAACTCTAGTGGCTAAACTTAACCTTGGGAGCAATTGATTAAGTTTTCCAAGCCCATGTCTTGAGATTTATATGTAAGCTATTTAATGCTTTGCTATTGTGTATTTATTGTGCTTGAATTTGGTTGTTGAATACATTAATGGTATTGAAAGTTTGAGTATATGAATTGCTTATATGATTATGTGTTAGGGTTTGGAGAAAGTAGCTAATTCTCCTTTCCTTTGATATGAAATCCAAAGGCATGAATTAGAGCTTCTAATATGGTTGATGATTTGATGAATGCTAGATAAATACGATAATGTCGAATTCTTTGTCATGTTTGTTTTGTGTAGCAAATAAGAGAGGTTTATGAACGTTGAACGTTCTTGATTATTCTTGTATAAATGCATGAATTGGTTCAATGCTTAGACATGGTACAGTGTTCATAAATGTTACCAACCTAGTTGATTCTTTGTACTTAATGTCATTAATGGAATACTTTTAGGCATTCAACGACTAAAGGGGTCATTAGTGAGGTTTAGCAAGAGATGTCGAATTCACTCTTGTAAACTACTATCAAAGAAGGTAGAAGATTTATCTTCACAACAATTAGTGAAAGTGTTGAATAGTTTATATGCGCAATTATTGATAATAGGCTTGGAAGTATAAATCAATTGCAGCCAAGATCCCGTAATTCGAGTTTAAACTCTTCTTAGTAATTGTTGCTTTTTAGTAGATTTGTATGGTTTGATAGTTTAACTTGTCTTTAAATTGATAACTTAGAAAAACCAAACCAAAACCCCCATTTTTACAAGATTTTATATGTACGTATATCTTCATATCTGGTATAGTATTTACCATTATATGAGCAAATGCTTAGAAAAATCCTTTGTCTCAGTGGACGGCCCCGGCTTGTCATTATCTACTTAATTTTATTTAAGAGCACTTTAGGGCTTAAAAATAGTACATTTGAGAGGTACGGCGATGACCTCCCAAATTTTGGTGCCGCTTCTGGGAACCAGGAATATATTTTTAAGTGTTTGAGCATATTATGTATGAATATGTGCTAGTTGTGAATATATGTTGATTTTTACTTGGTTTTTAGCTGATCTTTGTTTGGCTTGGAAACGTATTTTTTGAGTTCTTGGTGTATGTTCGTACTCAATCTTCTTCAGAAGAACCCCTACACTAGAGTTGAAATTGAACTTGAGAAGGGACAGGAGGTTTTCTTCGGAAAGTGTGAATAATAACCCTCCTAGTGACCATTTTACAGAGTGTTCTACCTTAATGGATCATCGCGAAGAGTAGTAGGAGGAAATTCAGCGAGTAGTACCTTAATATCCTCCCATTCAAGAGAGGAACATC
This sequence comes from Rubia tinctorum, assembly GCA_032355605.1. NCBI lineage: Eukaryota > Viridiplantae > Streptophyta > Magnoliopsida > Gentianales > Rubiaceae > Rubia > Rubia tinctorum. The sequence continues at coordinate 7,325 of JAULKM010080338.1, forward strand.
CCGTTGAGGAAAATTCCATTGTGTGAGGTTATGACTTCCAATCTAGAGCACCAACCAATGTGTATCACATATCCGGCGGTTGGAACAAATGGGCATTTTGAGTTGAAGTCTGGATTGATACACTTGCTACCGTCATTTTTTGGTAGGCAAGGGGAAGATCCTAACAAACACCTCATTTATTTTTATATGGTTTGTAATAGGATGCTTCCCGAAGGAGTGAATGAGGAGCTATACATGTTGAAAGCTTTCCCATTATCATTGCAAGATGCCGCAAGGGATTGGCTCCGTTATCTTCCACCCGTGAGCATTACTTCATTGATTGAGTTTAAGAAGAGGTTTCCCTCAAAATACTCCCGGCTTCAAAATCTGCAAGCTTGAAGAAGGATATAAGTAACATCATCCAATAGCATGAGGAGTCCTTTTGTGACTTTTGGGAGGGATTCAAAAAGCTTCTTGCTAGTTGTTTGTATCCTGACTATTCAGATGGGTATTTGGTCTACTATTTCTATAATGGTCTTCTTGATCAAGATCAAAGGCTAGTGAGGGAAGCTTGTACTGGTTCTCTTGGGAACAAGTCCTCTAGGGAAGCAATGAAGCTTTACGAGGAGTTAGCCAAAAAGTCGAGAAACTTTAGTTCGAGAGCCTATTTGAAAAGGAAAAATCCCAAAAATAAAAGTGCTTCTTCCAACCATGGAAATATTGAAGACTAAGTGTCGACACTTACTTCTATGGTCAAGACTTTGATGACACATTCTGGGGCAAAATCTCATCTAAAGTCTTGCGAGATTTGTTCTTCTCCACATCCAACAGATTCATGTCCTACTTTTCAAGATGATTATGTGGAGGAGGTGAGTGCCATGGGATATCAAGGAGGCCAAGGATATCAAAATCAAGGGTATCAAGGATATCAAGTCTCCCAAGGAGCCGGAGGTTACCAAAACTGGCCTTACAATGTGGCTAACCAAGTCCACCCAAATCTCCGATATGAGAATACACAGGAAGGCCAAATTTTCAACCTTATCGTCCTCATGAAAAACAATATCGGCCACCACAACCGCAATACCAAAGGCTTCGTGATAAGCCCCACAATCAAGGTGAAAGTTTGAGGATGTCTAGGGAAGAAATCATGCAAGCCATTGGAAAGTTGACAATATGTGCGGAAAGCACCAAGAAGCACCAAGAGAAGACCGACTCTAGCATAAAAAATCCAGAGATGAAAGTGATCCAAATGGCTCAAATATTGAATCGAATGGAGGCAAGAGATTCGGGAAAACTTCCATCTCAACCAGAGCTCAATCCTCAACAAAATGCGAGTGCTATCACTTTGAGAAGTGGTAAGGAGGTTGGCGGTTTCTGGGAGGATGAAACTATTGAAACAAAACCCGTTGTGGTTGAGGTCTTCAAAAAGGAAGTTGATGAAGAGAGCGAGAAAGTGGTCAATGAAAAAGTGAGGAAGGGAAAGGAGAAGGAAGAGGAAATTATTGAAAAATCAACATCCATTCTCAAACCTTCATCCCCTCCTCACAAGAAGGCAAAGATGGTGGAAATCCTTCAATATGAACTAGAACCATCATTTCCGGAGGCTTTGAAGGACAAGAGGAGGAAGGAAGACAACACGGACATTTACAAAGTCTTTCGTAGATGTGAGGTAAATATTCCTCTTAAATTCCATAGAACAAATTCCCAGTTATGCAAAATTTCTTAAGGAATTATGTGTTGTGAATAGAAAGAAAAGGGCTAAAAATAAGCTAACAAAAGGGAGAAATGATCATGTTTCCGCTTTGTGCAAAAGGGAGTTATCACCTAAATGTAGCGATCCCGCTATATTCACCATCCCTTGCATGATAGTAAACACACATTTTGAAAAAAGACATACTGGATCTGGGTGCATCCATAAATGTGATTCCTTATTCTTTATATGAGAGCCTCAATTTGGGTACATTACATAAAACCGGGGTGGTTATCCAATTAGCCGATCGTTCTAGTGCATATCCTAAAGGAATTGTCGAGGATGTGTTGGTTAAGGTGCATTCCTTAATATTCCCCGTGGATTTCTATGTCTTAGATATGGAGCATGATAAACATGCTGCTCTAATTTTGTTGGGGAGGCCATTTTGGAAAACCTCTAGGATAATGATTGATGTGCACAATGGTACCCTCACCATGGAATTCGATGGGATTAAAGTAGAGTTTAACATAAATGACTCTATGAAGTATTCTAATGAAGAATATTTTTGCCATGCTTTAGATATTATTGCTGATGTAGTGCAAGATGTTTTTGAATTAAGTGGTGATGACTCCTTGTTAGTTTCTTTAGAATGTGATAATCATGATGCACGCAATGTGTATTCTATGAGTGCTAACTTGAAGGAAAGCTCAGAGGACTTGAATGAGCGTCCAAAGAAGAATTCGAACCATCCTCCTCTACCTTTTGAGGAATCCAAGAAACCAAAAATCTTACCATCAATGAAGAAATCCCAGGTGATTTTGTTTAAACCTTTGCCAAGTGACCACAACTATGCATTTCTTGGGGAAAGGGAAACACTCCCGGTCATTATTTCAAGAAAACTTACCAAGGAGCAAGAGGAGAAGCTAATGGAGGTTTTGTGGGAAAATAAGGAAGCAATTAGATGGACTTTTGCAGACATAAAATGTATAAGCCCATCCACTTTCATGCACCCAATCTTATTGGAAGATGATGCAAAACCAATGCGATAACCTCAACGCCATTTAAATCCGCCTATGGTGGTGGTGGTAAAGGCGGAGATCCTCAAATTGCTTCAAGCCGGGATGATTTATCCAATTTTGGATAGCAAATGGGTAACTCTAACACAAGTGGTGCCAAAAAAGGGTGAGGTGATGTAGTTGAAAATGAAAAGGGTGAAATGGTGCCCACTCGCATCCAAAATAAGTTGCGCGTCTGCATTTATTATCTAAGGTTAAATACAGTAACCCGGAACGTTACCATTCATTGATCAAATGTTTGAGAGGCTTGCAAGTCACCCATATAATTTTTTTGGATGGGTACTCGGGGTATTTTCAACTGGCCATTGCCCGGAGGACCAAGAGAAGACAACATTCACGTGCCCCTTTGGTACGTTTGCTTACCGGCGTATGCCTTTTGGTCTATGTAATTCCCCACCACTTTCCAAAGGTTTATTGTAAGCATTTTATAAGAATTTGTTGAAAATTTTGTTGAAGTATTCATGGATAATTTCACTGTTCATGGTAATTCGTTCGTTATAATTGTTTAGGAAATTTAGCACATGTTCTCAAGCATTGCATTGATACTAATCTTGTATTAAATTGAGAAATATCATTTTATTGTAGAACAAGGCATTGTCTTAGGCTACGTTGTCTCCTCTAAGGGTATTGAGGTAGACAAGGAAACTATAGACACAATTCAAACCTTGCCTTATCCTACTAATGTGCACGAATTGATTTATTTTCCTGGCCATGCAGGATTTTACCGCCGGTTCATCAAAGATTTTTTCAAAAATTTCATCTCCTTTGTGCAAGTTGTTGCAAAAGGAGGTGAAATTCGTGGTTGATAAGGGATGCAAAGGGGCCTTCAATTCATTGAAGGAAAAGTAACTCTCAGCCCCTATTATTCAACCCCTGGATTGGTCAATGCCTTTTGAGATCATGTGTGATGCAAGTGATTACGCTGGAGGAGCGATGCTTAGTCAAAGAGTGAGGAAAATGTCTCACACCATTTACTATGTGTCCATGACTATCAATGAGGCCCAAAGGAACTATTCCACCACGGAAAAAGAATTGCTTGATGTGGTATTTTCCTTAGAAAAGTTTCGATTTTATTTGCTTGGTACCAAAGTTATTGTGTACAATGACCATGCAGCTCTTCATCACTTGATGATGAAGAAAAAGGCCAAGCCAAGGTTGATTCGATGGATTTTTCTTTTAGATGAGTTTGACTTGGAGGTCCAAGACAAGAAGGGTACAGAGAACCTAGTGGCCAATCATTTAAGCTGATTGGTTCCGTACCAAAAAGCTGAGGTAATGTCACCATAAATGGATCATGTACAGGAGGAGTTCCCCGATGAATAATTTTTCTCAATCGGGAATCTCCCGCCGTGGTATGCCGACATTATAAATTTTCATTTTTCTGTTAATTTCCTCCTCATTTTACTAAAGCTCAAAAAGATAAGCTGAAAAGTGGTGCTAAGCATTATGTGTGGGATGATCCCTTTTCGTGGAAACATTGTGTTGATCAAGTAGTTAGGAGATGCATCCCCGATAGTGAAGTGCATTCAATTCTTTCTTTTTGTCA
>JAULKM010080359.1:0-11614 GCA_032355605.1 Rubia tinctorum
TGTGATTTATGGGGACCTTCTCCTATTTTATCTGCTGATGGTTTCTCCTACTATGCCATTTTCATTGATGATTATTCACGGCTCTCCTGGTTTTATTCAATGTGCAGCAAGTTTGATTTCTGGGATGTTTATCATCAATTTGAGGCCTTTGTAGAGAACCAATTCTCATCCACCATTAAGGTGTTTCAGAGTGATGGAGGGACTGAGTTCATAAATAGTCATTTATGCTCTCACTTTCAGATAAAGGGCATTCATCATCATATTTCTTGGCCACATACACCGGAGCAGAATGGTCGGGCTGAGAACAAGCACCGCCGCATTACTGAGATGGGTTTGTCTATGTTGTATCACTCTCATGTTCCCTCTCCCACTGGCCTGATGTCTTTTCTAGTAGTCACTTATACAATCAATAGGTTGCATACTCCAGTTCTTAGCGGAAGATCACCATATGAGATTATTAATGGTTGGGTACCCATATATACTGATTTTCATGCTTTTGGTTGTCGGGTCTTCCCATTCATTCGTCAGTTTTCTGGGAACAAGCTGTCTTCTCGTAGTATTTAGTGTGTTTTTATTAGCTACAGCTCGCAATATAAAGGTTTTCGGTGCCTTGATAGCACTACTAGCAGAATCTATGTCACTCGACATGCTCGTTTTCATGGGACATGTTTTTCATTGGCCCCATCCATTCCTTCGGCAAATGGTTCTCCATCTTCAGTGTTAGATGTTTCTTCTTTTGTTGATCCTAATCCTAATTCGGCACCTCCTTTTCCTCCAGTTGCTCCTATGCCGACCACATCTCTTTCAGTCCCTTGCTCCTTCATTCATTGGTTTTTTAGTGCAGCTCTACCGACACTTCATTTTTCATACTCTTGAGGGGTTCCTCGTTGCTTTATCTTCTAGTGTGTGTGGATGACATCATCCTCACAGGGAACGACTCGACTGTCCTTCATCATTTTAATAATCGGACGCATCGTGAGTTTGCGATTAAGGACCTTGGGGCTCTTCATTACTTTCTTGGCCTTGAAGTTTCGCCTACTTCATCCGGTTTACTTCTTGGTTAGGCAAAGTATGCTTGGGACATTCTGACTCATTCAGAGATGTCTAATGCTTCACCAGTCTCTACACCCTTTGTGTCAGGTTCTCAGCTGCACAGTTATACTATTCCTCAATTCCAAAATCCAACTCTGTATCATTCATTGGTTGGAGCACTTTAGTACTTGACCATCACTCGTCCAGACTTGGCCTTATCAGTCAACAAGGCTAGTCAATATCTTTAGTAACCCAAAGATGATCATTTTGCAGAAGTTAAGAGGATCCTGCCCTATGTTCGAGGTACACTTCATTTCGGTCTCACATTTCGTTCTGCTAGTTCTTCCGAGATATTGGGATATTCAAATGCTGACTAGGCTCGCTGTCTGGAGGCTCGTCGATCTACTTATGGATATGTTATCTTTCTTGGTGGGAATCTTGTTTATAGGAGTGCCAAGAAACATCCCACAGTTTCTCGTTCCAGCACTGAGTCTGGGTACTGAGCTCTAGCCAACACGGCTTCAAAGGTTGTTTGGCTCACTCACTTGTTTCGTGATCTTCGAGTTCCTCTGTCTGGCCTTTCATTTCTGTTATATGACATCAATAGAGCTATCTTCTTAGCTCAGAATCCAGTGGCTCACAAGGGGGAGAAGCACATCGACATCGACTATCATTTTGTTCAGGATTTGGTGGCCTCTTGCAAGCTTCGAGTTGTGCACGTACCTATTTCTCTTCAGATAGCAGACATCTTCACCAAGGGGCTATATTTTACGTTTTTCTAGTTCTTTAGATCAAAGATGTGCTTCGGCGAACATCCAACGTTTTGCTTGAGGGGGTGTCAGAATAAATCAGTTAGATGATAAGATTTGATTTTATCTTGCTGCCTAGTTTAGAGTTATATTAGAACTAGTCTACCTTTATGCTTTGTACTCTCTATTTATTATCTTCATGATCAATAATAATCATTGCGGGAAAATCATTCTTTCAGGTAGTATCTCATGGTTAGGGTTAAACGGGTTCTCAAGGGAAAGGTTTCGAATATGTTACGGGGGTAGAAAATCAAGGAACCATAGAAAATCTAGGAACCACCTTGGCCTTGATCATTTTTACTTGAGGAAAAGTAGAGGTCTAGGTATGAGGTGTTTGATGTGCTCTATTTATATCCAATTTTTAACACATTCGAAATCTAATTTTGTAATAGATTAGGGACTTAATTGAAAAGAAATTAAAATTTTATCAAGTAAGGGGTTAGGATGAAGTCATATTTTTATATCTTAATTCTTTAATTTATGAAGTGTTTTGGATCATATTAAAGTGTTCATGTTTGAAGAGTTCGAGTTTTGAAGAATAATCGAAGAAGCTAGAAGATTTCGAAGACAGATGGCCAAAATATGGAATTTTGGTAGATGGATGGCAGAACCTTCTCTGCGGGCCGCAGACCTGCCTTGCGGCCTGCAGCGACTGTCAAAAGAGGTTCTTTAGTTAACAAATTCACTGCAGGCCGCAGACATGCCTTGTCGCCCGCAGAGACGGATCTAGGCTGAGGCTTTAAATTTCTTTTTAATCTCTTCTTTCATTCTATTCTCTTCTTATCCGAATCTCTCTTGCAAAAAACCTAAAAAACATTTATTTCTTCATATTTTCTCTTATGTTTACCATGGATTCTTGCTATTATGTTATGGTTTAGCTAATCTAGAATAAATATACTCTTGGGAGCAATTGGTAAGCATTTCTAGTATGAATTTGTGAGATTTGATTTATCCTATTTTGTTCTTTGATTATCAAGTATATTTTGTGCTTTCTTGTATGATTAATGCATGATTTAGACTAGGGTGATCAACTAGTTGAAGATTTTGAATTGATTATTTGCTAGGTTTTTGGTCAAAACTGGAAGACTTTGACTTTTTGTCGATGTGATTTTCGTTAGTTGATGTTAGGTTATAATTGGGTGTGACAACTAATTAGGATTATTGATTGATGAAATTGCTTATATTTAGGATGAATTTGAATGGTTTTGATTAATTATCAATGTGGCTCACTAATAACGATTAGCATAAAGGTTAATCCTCGTAGTTGTTATTAGTAGATATATTGGTGTTGTCCCAATATTTCTCGCTTGTAGGAAATTTTGTTAGTTGTATTGGTTCTCCATGAGTATTTCTATTCTCGGGGAACTCTATGACACTGATTGTCTAACCGAGGAGAGGCGAGAAATATCTTCACTCGAAAGGTGTTGATAAGTTCTCCACAATATATGATTAATGCATAAAAATAGGTTAATTAATTGATGATCAAAGGATGACTATAAATGTAAACCAATTGCATCCAAGACTCGTTCTAATCCTTATTCCGCATTTGGTGCTACTGTGATATTATTTGCATCGTTCTCTATAATTGTTTGCTAATTTAGTAGTTTAAAGTAATCATAGTATTTTCCAAAACCAAAACCCCCCACTTTGTTACCACACACATAGATTGACTTCTTCGTGTGCTTTTTGACTACGTTTAACACTCGATAAAACCCCTTTTTCCCTGTGGACGGCCCCAACTTGCTACTATCTACTTCTAGTAGTTAGCCGCAATTAGAGCCTATATACTATCTTTAAGAGGCACGAAGACTGCCTCCCAATTTCCACCCTAATATTGAAGATGGTATTATGTTCATGAGGTAGGTAGCTGTAAGTATGGATTCCCCCCAAAAATACAAATATAAGTTGGACTGATGACAAGTGATCTGGCTATCTGTGAGATGTGTCTACGTTTTCTCGCTACCACACCATTTTTTTGTGGTGAATAAGGACAAGATTTCTTATGTATGATTCCTAATGAAGCAAAGGATTTAGCACATGTTTGGTTGACAAACTCACTGCCATTATCAAACTTATTTTTCTAACCTTGGCACCATATTCAGTTTGGATCATCAAAATGAAGTTCTTAATGATCAGTGGAACCATGTTCTTCGATTTTATTAGGAAGCTCCAAGTTGCTCTACTAAAGTCATCAACTATACTTAGAAAAGATTGAACTTAATTACTAGTTTTAACTCAGAAAGGACCCCATAGATCCATGGGAATTGTATCAAATGCTACATTATTGTGAGTAGAAGCATAAGGGAATGGTAATCTGGTTTGTTTGGCTAGATGAAAAATGGTACATTTATTATTCAAACTTGGAAAATTCAGATGACATTACAGTATCAGATGGGTGACCTAGCTTATTGTGCAGAATTTCTAAATCAAAATCAGAATACAAGAGCTAAATAAATTGGTAAACTATCTAGTCTAAGTAGATCTAGATATTTCTAGATGACTTCAGAATCAAATGACTTCTTACTCGGTATGTAAAGTCCATTGCAATCAAAAGTAACTCCTAAAACTGAATCAGTCTTGTGGTCTTGTATGATGCACACGTTAGGAGAGAAAGTGAGATAGAAACCAAAATACTTAGTTAATTTGTTAAATAAGATTAGGTTAAATCTGAAACTCTCAACAATCAAACAATTAATTAGCTCAATAAACTAATTAATCTTCACTGATCCTATGGCATCTATGAGTACAGTTCAATGATCAGGTAGAAGGATTGGGGTTTAATGTGCGACTCAGTGCAATGTTATAAAATCTGAATGATAACTACACATATGAGAGTTAGCACCACTGTCTAAGATCCAATCATCACTTTTAAAAACAAGATATAGTATTAGCAAGATGATTTATAAGGTACCTGAAAATTCAAGTGTGCAAAATTCATCACTTCTCCACTTTCCACACCTTAATACTTTCCTTTCCCTTTCATAGGTTTCCCAAACTCCATCTGAATCATGTTGGCAATCACGAACTAAATGTTTCCCAACACTATTTTATCTCCACTTTCCAAAGGTGTGTTTTGTGTAGCCTGATCAGTTTCATCTAGCGTTCGTGATGAAGCTGCATTTCCACATGGTCTCTCATTTCCTTTGTGGTCACCACTCGGGATAGGCATAGAGCTTGAAGCAAGACTCCATCAGATGTTCATTCTTATGGGAATAATCACATTTTATCAATTTCTTTACTTTGGCATCCTTTCTCCTCTGGGCATATTCCCAAGCATTTATCTGACCTAGTGTTTCTCTCACCATCACAGCTGCTGCATTATTCATAACATTCATGAAATTACTCTGAACATTCCTCTGTTCTTGTTTGATGAAAAAACAACCGTTGGCAAGGGATCCATCACCAACCCTTGATCTCTTGAGGCATCATAAGCATCATTCAAGCCTCGTATAAACTGTTGCAATCTATCTTGATTAGCTTGCCTTTCAATCTTTCCATAAAATCCAAAATGACAATTATAGTGACAACAAGTACAATGGCTAATCACATCAATTTCATCCCAAATTTCTTTCAGGTTAGAGAAGTTTTTAGTAATGGAATCTGAACCTTGTTTAAGCTCTTCCAAATTCTTCATAAGCTGATATGGTTCACTAGATTAAAGATGGTTCTACTTATAGGAAGGGTCCGTAAACTATATATTGTCGCACGAAGAAAATAACCCACAGAGAACTTTTCAACATGAAGGGTATGTTCCTAAAATCATGTTCATTTGTGCGGTAACTAGGCCGATATAGAAGATGATGGTGTTATTTTTTATGGAAAGGTAGGCACTTTCCCTATAATTGACTAGGTTCTGAAAGTAAAATAGATAAGCACGGACAAAGAGGAACCATCGAGACTAAGCCGAAAGTCAAAGTAAGGCGCACAGAAATGAGAGAGTTCCTATTCAAGAAAGTAATTCCAACAATCAAAGAGAAATTCCCATCAAATGGATCAAACATCATCTATCTACATGAAGACAATGCAAAATCCCACATCATACATGGTGACTTAAAATTAGAGTGTGATGCAACTTTGAGGATTTCATATCATCATAAACAACTAGCCCTCAAATTCCTTTGACCTTAACATTTTAGATTTGGTTTTTTCGTGCAATTTAAGGTTTACAACAAGAATAGGCTTGCAGAATAGTTGTGGAGCTAGTAGATGCAATTAAAAAGGCATACAAGGAGTTCAAACTTGAGACTCTGAACAAGATATTTGTAACTTAATAAGTTGTTATGGTGGAAGTTATTAAGTATAAAGGTAAAAACATTTTCCCTCTGCCCCATGTAAAGAAAGAATCCCTAGCATGTATGAGTTTTCTACATAATGACCTAGAGGTTGGCATCAAATTGGTGAAGGAGTCTGATCAGAAGTCAAATGCATGTATTTTCCGAAGCATTAATTAACACATCTCTTATATTATCTTTTGGTTGGTAGATTGCTAGATTTAGGTAAGTTTACATCATAAGGGGTTTATATAACCATTTTATATTTTCGTATTGAAATCCTAAATTTTGTAGTCTATTTTAGGTCTAATGGATTGTTGGTCCTTACGAGTATCTAGATCCTTTTTGTGAGCTTTATTTGTAGATCTCTAGTAAGTACTTCAGATAGCTTAGAGAAGGCTATCCGTAAGGATGGTAGAAGATCAAGGTCATGAGTCTAAATGTGGTAATAGATGGATGCGCCAAAGAAAAGAGTGATGTCTAGAAAAGTCAAAGAATGACATGGGCCGTGTAACTTGGCATGGCCCATGCCATAGGTCTTTCCAGAAGAATAGATGGATGCTGGACAACACGGGCATTATGGCACGGGTTGTCCCATCGTGCTTGCTAGGGTTTACTCCCTTTTTGGCCATATCCGTACTCTGCAGGGTCGTTCTATTTGCCGAATTACTCTCAGAGCGCTAAAAAGATCAAAGATAGAGATTTATATGTTGCTCTCGTATGATCACTACCAACTACTAGGAAGTAGCTAGTGGAAAGTCCAGGGTCGTCCATAGATATGCTAGAATTCCAAGTTACCTAAACACAACTCACAATCGGGTGTCATTCTGATTGTGTGTCGAGAATATCTAGTGCTAAAAACATAGGATTAGGGTTTTTATCTAACAAATATTAATCATGAAATTCCGAGAGATTAACTAAACTAAACTAGCCTTGGGGATATTTATGTAACATGATCGATGAATGACTTTAATCTTAGTTTCTATCGCATATAAGACATATAAACCTATCTTATGTCCATGTCACATAGTGTGGGTGATAGTCGGTCATTCCTCACGTCTTTCACACGAAGGTACGTTGGCCTATTTTTACCTATCACCACCATCTCTGCAATAGAGAAAGTACATCGACGAACAAAGGATCCAAGCTAAGCTACTCTTTCCTATTAAAACTCACTCAAATGCTAACGCGTTCCTGCTTAAATGATCAAGTGCCTAAACGGTTGCCTTGCAGTGGAAGCAACCGTTAAATATGAGAGTAGGGAAAATATGACCATGCACTTCATTATGGACGCTTTTGTCTTGGCCTATAGAGGCAAATGAATTGGCATCCCATGATAACTCTATGTTGAAACAACGATGATCAAAACACGATAACGCTAGTTAATACAAACTATCATGCATTATCCTATCGGGATACACTGAGGGTGCCTTCCACCCCCATTAGGGGTAAGGTCTTCCCTAACATGAACATTATTAAATGATGAGCCAATCAAGCTATGCTATAACAACCGGAACGGTACTCTCAATTATATGCATGCACTCACAAAGCCGGTACTCATGAACCTACATACGCCTAACCCAATCCCAAGGTGGCCATCAAGCCTGCACGATAACATATCATATATTAACTACAACGCCTTATAGATTATATATATATATAACATGCATCTCACAAGAATAAAAAGATTAAGAATCTTACAAAATTATCACCTGGTCATGAATACAAATAAATTCCCTAGTCACAAGTCAAACATTAATTTCATAAACATAAAAGATAAGAAGATTAAGAATCTTACAAACTCATCACCTAGTCATAAATACAAAGAAAATCCCCAAGTAATTACATTACTCCATGGAAATTGAATCCAATATAATCATTAGATTCAATGTCATAGGAATAAAATATGAAATATTAATTGAGAAGAGAAGAGTTTGTTTGTTTCTCTCTCTACCTACCTTAGAACTAGAATTACAATAATGATAGACTAGTGCCTCTTTATATAGAAGGTGAAAATGTGCCTTAGAGAAGCTCAAAACAAAGGGAAGCCTTAGCAGCCACGTTGCATGGACCGTGCAATATGATGAGACATAAAATGCATATGGTTCCTAAGGCATTTAACGTATCTTTTGGTTATATTTTGTGCGGTTGATTACTATATTTAGTTGAGTTGCATTGAGAAAGAGTTTAGATGATCGTTTGTGATCTTCATATATAAATCCCTCATTTTGAAGCTTGTTTAGATCTGTTATATTAGAGTCAAAGTCCAGAAGAAATAGAGGACTAGAATAACCTGTGTCCTTTCACACAGACTATACCAACCAGATGGCTCGAGAGACTAAGTCAGGCATGGTCCATGCCCTTTTGCACAACACGTGCCCTTTTGCATGACACGTGCCCTTTTGCACGACATGTGCACTCAGAACTTGAACACATGGACCTCCAGTCCGCGGTCCTCACCCTATTGTGCAGCCGTGCAATCAGAAACCAAAGATCATGACTCCAAATGGCGCCCGTGAGATTCTACGCAAGTTGTGCCAGTGAGATAGCTAAGAACTCCTTCCATCCATCAGCATGCATGACTTTATGGGCCTCACAATCTATCGAAAGCCTCTAGTCCATGGCCCGTGTACTTTTGCACGGGCCATGCGGTGCATCTCATCATATTGCACGGAGCGTGCCAACATGGATGCTAGGGTTTCCCTTTGTTTTAGGCTTTTATAAAGTCCATTTCCACCTACTTTATAAAGAGGCAGTAAACTACTTTGAAGAATCCTATCATTATTATAATTCTAAATCTAAGAGTAGGTAGAGAGAGAAAGAGACTAACTCTTCTCTTCTCATTTACTATTTCCTAGTTTGTGTATATGGCATTGAATCCAATGATTGAATTAGGTTCAATATCCATAGAGTAGTATAATTACTTAGGAATTTTATTTGTATTCATAAAAAGTGATGATTTTGTGATATTCTAGATCTTACTATCTTTTATGTTTATGAATATTCATGTTTGATTTGAGCTTTATATTCTTGTGAGATGCATATTATATATGTTTTATGATACACCGTAGTTCATATGTGATATGTTATCATGCTAGTATTTCTTTCTTCCTTGAGAGTGTCAGGTTAGGCGTATAGTAGGTTCGTGAGTACCGGCGATGAGAGTGTGTGCATATTTGAGAGAGAGTACCATTCCAATTATTATAGCCTACCTTGTTTGGCTCAACGTGTAATAATGTTCATGTTAGGGAATGCATTTCCCCTAATGGGGGCGCGAGGCACCCTCGATGTACCCTAATAGGATGATTAGCAACTAGGGTTATCATGTAGTGACCATAGTCGTTTCAATCCTAGAGTCACCATGAGACGCTGATTCCTTTACCTCTATAGGCTTTGAGAAAAGCATCCATAGTGGAGTGCCCGGGATGTATTTCCTTACTCTCATACCTGCCGGTTGAAACACCTGCAAGGCAATTGCTTAGGCACTTAATACTTTATATGGGGACGTGTTAGCATTGGGAGTGAGTTTTAAGGGAAATGAGGAGCGCTTCTTGGATCCTTTGTCTGTTGATGTACTTTCTCTAATTAAGGAGATAGTGCTGATAGGTAAAAATGGGCTTAGGTACCTTTATGTGACAGACATTAGGAAGTGCCGACAATCACTCACATTATGTGATATAGACATAAGAGATAGGTTTATATGTCTTATATGCGATAGAATCTAGGATCAAAGTTATTCACTAGTCATGTTACTCAAATTAATATCCCCAAGGCTAGTCTAATATAGTTTAATCTCTTGTTTAACATGATCAGTAGTTGTTAGACAAACACCCCCCTAAACCTATGTTTGTAACACTAGTTATTCCCGACACACAATCGAAGTGACGTCCGATTGTGAGTTGTGTGTCATTAACATTTAATTCTAGCATCTCTGTGGATGATCCCGGACTTACCACTAGCACTCTAGTAGTTGGTAGTTGGTAGTGAGCACGAGAGCAAAATATAAATCTTATCTTTGGTTTATCAACGCTCCGTGGGTAATTTTGGTAAAAGGAATGATCCCGCAGAGTGCAAATCACAATAGCACACAGCCGAGCCGCATGGCCCATGAAAAAGTACATGGGCGGTGGACTGGAGGTTTTTTGCAGCCAAACTGATCGTGCGACTCGCGTATAGTCACGCGGGCTGCCGGATGGAAGGCGTTCTTGGCTGTTTGAGCGGCGCTGCCCATGTTGAGTCTTTCGGGCCACTGTCTAGAGTCATGATCCTCAGCTTCCAATGGTGAGGTCACTCAATAGGATTCTGTTCGTGGACTGGAGGTCCCTTTCTTTACGTTCTAAGCGCATGGGTTGTGTAAAAAGGCACGCCTCGCACTGGGACTTAGTCTCACGAGCCATCTGGTTGGCACAGGTCGTGCCAATCTTCTATTTCTTCTGAATTCTGACTCTTTTTGTTAGGCGCATCCCATCAACTACCACGATTAAGTGTGTGACCTTCGGTCTACCTCCATTCTTGCGAATGTTCTTTAACCATCTTCAACCATTCTGGCGAATGGCCTTCACTAAGCTACTCAAAAGTGCTTACGAGCAATCTATAGATATGCTCATAAAATATAATATAGATGTTCGTAAGGCATCAATTAGATCTAAATAAGTCATAAAATAAGGGATTTTGACAAGAAAATCAAAATTGGCCATCTAAACCTCTTGTAAAATAACTCATCTAAAACTAGCAATTTACCACACAAAAGCTACTAAGATATATGCTAAATGCATTAGGAAGAACATGCTTCTAGCATCTCATCAAATCTCCCACACTTAAAACTTTACTCGTCCTTGAGTAAACAAGGACGAGCAAAGATATAAGCTAAACATAGCATGTGAGGAATTTCCAAAAATACCCAAAATTTATTCCTAGGCTACCCTAGCCCCCAAAGACATAAGAATCTCTCACACTCTCACATCCCAAAGAAACTAAGACAATCTATCCAACCAACATACCAACTCAAAGGTGAAATTAAAAATATATGAATGTGTGAATCCAAGTTACTCTACCAAAAGAAACTACCAAGAGACAATCCAAGAGAAGCATAGGATAAGTTTTGGTTTCTCTCATTTTCTCTCATTTTTCCTGGGGGTCTAATGATTTAAGGAAAAAAGGTGTTGAAAAAGTGGGGAGATATGTGCTATCCAGTGGCTGAAAATTGCATGGGATTTTGATGCATTCAAACCATAATCAAGTCATTCTCTGTTAAGCTTTGGTGGAAATTTCAGGTTGCAAGAGCACCATGGACCTCTTTCATTGCCTCCCTTCCAAAAACAGCAAAATCATCTCAGAACTGGAAAAGAATCTAACATGTTAATGTTTTTGTTGAACAGCTTACTAGGGTCATACATGGAAGAGGGAAGTGCAGCTTCTGGAATTTAAATTGGACAGACAGAGGCTCCCTTATAGACCTCATAGACCATGAACTAACTGATATCCCACTTGATTGCACAGTGG
>JAULKM010080377.1:0-11613 GCA_032355605.1 Rubia tinctorum
TTTTGTAATTCTGATCAGGAAGGGCTTGGGATCCCGTAAAGAACTCCCCCACCTCGGTGGCTTAATTTAAAAAAAAACACTTGACCAAAGGGTTGCTCTTTTAGTATACAGTATAGATTACAATAAATTAAAACTGAAATCATCATCGTCAAACAAAGGCTATTTGTGAATTTGGAATTTGTTCAAAAAATTTGGTTCCAAATCAATTTATCGAATTACTATTTTGAGATTTTTCCTACCTGTACCTTAAATCTGACGCCAGGTGTAGGAATAATTCCGATATACTGAATGTAAATATGGCATTTTCGTGATTATAATATACTCCCCAGTCTCAAATAAAATCACTCAATTAATATATTACTCAATCAAATTAAACTTTACAAACTTTATATAAATTAATATATATAATAAAATATAATGTGAAATGTTGTTAGATTTATTTAAACATAACACAAGAGTGTATTTTTTAAATATCAAAATTCTATGCGAAATTGTTGTATGTAACTAGAGATATTTGATGATACTCTTATAAAGTTAAAGTTGAGTCGCAGCCCAACTCATCAAATAATATCTTTGAGTTGGGTTAGCACAATAGTGTTTAATCATGAATTGGGTCAATATTGTCATTTAATACATTTTAGGGTTGAAGTATTATAACTATGGAGGTATGCATTTTTCTTTTGATTTCATTCATTATTATTTCTTATTACTCAAATCAATTGCTAATTTCATCATCGGAGTATCTCCACGGGATTTGTCTTACATGTCATATACTAAGGATCCGGTGGTGCAGCGAAATTCACTTGCATCCAAAAGACGAAGTTCGACATTTACTCTCGTCTAAGAGACGAAGAGCTCGCTCATCAGCGAAATTCACTTGCGTCCAAAGGACGAAATTCGACATTTACTCTCATCATAGAGACAGGGAGCTTTCTATCAACGAAATTCACTTGCGTCCAAAGGACGAAATTCGACATTTACTCTCGTCAAAGAAACGAAGAGCTCGCTCATCAGTGAAATTCACTTGTGTCCAAATGACAAAGTTCGACATCTACTCTCATTGAAAAGGCGAAGAGCTCGCTCATCAGAGAAATTCACTTACGCCTAACGGACTAAGTTCAACATTTATTCTCGTTAAAAAGACGAAGGGCTCGCTCATAAGCGACAATTCACTTAAGACAATAATTCACTCACGCATCGAAAAAACAAACATTCTTGCATCGAAAGGGGGTAATTCCATTTATATCCAAGTTGTTATTTCACATACATCGAAAGTTACAAAACAATTAAATCGCAACACAAAGTTACAACATAATACAACACGATTAGACTACACCTAGTCTGACCATTGAATATTCTCGGGCTTGATCCCGGTAGCCCTCTCAAAGAGGCGATCAACTTCACCCTATGGAGCTTCGGGAACTTGATTGGTATGCCTTTGACGTGGGATTAAGTCCCCAGAACCAGAGGAAACACCCTCATCATCCTAACCCTTGAGAACATATTATTTTGTGGGTTTGTACGCCATGCGTTGCATCCACATGTACCCAGCTTCGTACCCTTTGCGCTACAACTGGATGATTTAATCGAGGCTCGAACGTTGTAGGCTGGGATTGGTTAATCTACGAGTTTGCATTTCTATGTTCACAATTAAACGCTGAATGAAAGCATTTATGTCAAAATCTACTCAAGGGCTCAATTATTGTGACTCTCAAAGGGATAAAAATCTACGATACCTTTTTCAAAGGGATTTAATCTACAAATTCCCCCTCCAAAGGGAAAGAAAGCTTCAACTAACCTGCAGAGGGACGACATAGCCAAATCATATCACTAGGATGACATCATAATTTCCTTCCAAAGGGATAAACAATATTCTTTATTACTCGATCGCTCCTATCTGCGTTGAGTTCAATGGCCAAACAACAGTAGGCTAACTCCGTAGTCGCAATCGAAGAGATCGAGGTCCTTATTCTCGCTCGTATCAAGTATGATAGCGGGACAACATTAAGCTAACTCCACAAATACAGTTGAGGGGATAAATGCGCAACAATATTTTACAAACTCTGTGAAAGACACTGTAAAATGCATAATCTATGTATTACCACAATATCTTTGTTTACAATATTTCAAGATACAAATTGCATGGATGAAGAAACTAGGACTGTATGACGACAAATTCTTCTAGGATCAAGGTGTTATTGTATTAACTAGTGTCCTTCGACTGAGGGGGATAGTGTACCCAAGAAAACCACTGCCAAGAATCAAAGAGCACTCTCTTCAATTCTAGATTCATTATTAAGGAATCATACGCCTAGCACTACATCTAACCATGAGATTTATGATTATGATCTATATGCTCAGCGCTACATTTTAACCAACAATCTGCTTAGGATTTACACCTAGAGCGACATTATCCCAATCTACGTCAAGTCTAAAATTCTGTAGACTTGGTCGAGCAAAATTATTTCAAACATATCTCAATAAATATATAAATACTGCAGCACATCGGATAACATATACGCTACTCTTGAAGACTCCGTGAGAGCCCCAATAATGGAGCTTTATTGAGAATTCCACCCCTGAGGTAAAAATTGTTATATTCAAGATCTTCACACATTGTATCATGGGCTTTGATAGTCCCTCGCAAGACATTGATCCCCTCTTTGGCTAACTTATTTCGCTCCACCATCTCATTGACGCAAGCTTGAAACATTTTTTCATCGTATGGTTGGGTGATTATCTGTACACTAGAATTATAAATTCTCTTTGACATGGGTTAAGTCCAGCTTAACCTACTTCAACTCAAGGATTGGTCATAGTTAAATGTTGACGAGACTTATCTAATGCCTCTTTTTTATTCATACACTACGAAGGGAAAGTTCATTAAAATTTTGACAAAAGTGCGAGGTATTAAGGGGAGAAGGGGAAACTCGTACACCTATATTTGCACTAGGGTTGGCCTCCTACTTGGCAACATAGGCATCTGGGCCGGGAAGTACCACACATTCCCCACGAATACCGAGGCACGTTGTAGTTAGGCCAGCACATCGTCGAACGTCTCAACGGAGGCATCATCTCTCTCCGATGCGGCCTGCCTGGACAACTCCAAAGTTAGCCCTTGCAGTTGAATGAGGCATTGTGTTGTGATCAATAGCTAGAAATGCCTCGGAAGTAAAGAGCTTCTTCGATCCTTTGATGAAGTCAAAGGAAGGAAGCTTTCCCCCACTTTGCTTACAACTGGTCCTTAGCAGTGGGGTCAACATGACTGGCCAAAAACCCAGGTCGATCGGTAGGAAAAAAGGCATCAAAGTCCTTAGCCTTATCGTTGCACCCAACTTTCTTTACAGTCTGAGCCAAGTCCAGAAACAGGTATCGTAACCCCTTGGTCTTGGCCATCTTGTTAGTATAGGTTTCGAGTAAAGAATACTAGCACTAGCATTATACACCTGCTCTAAGCCTTGCTTATGAATCTCAAACTTTTTCTTCCTCGAGCCTCGATGTTGAAGACTATATTAGAATCCCCATTTCAAATAAAATCATTGCTGGGAAGCATAAGATTTTGAGAAACTCTTCGTGCAAGGAAGGAAAACTGATAGCTCTGATAGGGAACCATTAAAATCCTAAGGGTTCATGAAACCGTTTGAACTCGAAATTGAAAAGTAACTATCTTAGAAAACCTAAGTTTTCGTGTCATATTGACAGGTTTGAAGACCATATATTCTTGACTCTTGAGATCATTGGTTATATCCCTCGATGGATCAAGCTTTTAAAGTCTATCGATAGAATATGGCCTTTCAAACCCTTAGATTCATACTTAACTATTCGGGGGGCTTTTGATGATACTCTTAAAAAGTAAAAGTTGGCCCGCAACCCAACTCATCAAATAATATCTTTAGGTTGGCTTAGCCCAATAGGGTTTAATCATGTATGGGTCAATAGTGTCATTTAATACATATTAGGATTGAAGTATTATAAATATGGAGGTATGTCATTCCCTTTTGATTTCATTCATCATTTTTCCTTATTACTCATATCAATTACTAACTTCATCATCGGGAGGTCCCCCCCCCCCCGAAGTATCTCCGCGGGCTTTGTCTTGCAGGTCATATACTAAGGATTCGGTGGTGCAGCTTCTTGACGGTTCCAAGACGCATTAATATTGATGGTCAAACATGACATTGAATACCGTGAGAAAATAATTGAGCTATTTTATTCGAATGGAGTATGTAAAGAGGCATATAATAAAATTGCAAAACCTTTTTTATATAACAAAACCTATCTAATATCAAACCATGTGTTTCCAAATTCATTGTTTTGCTTTGTTTTTTCTCTATATAAAAGAGAATTATTTATGACTCCAAATTTTATGAGAAAGTTTCTTGTTAGAACGACTAATGGTTAGACCAATCATAAAAAACATTGTTTCAATATATATAGGATCAAATTATAATTACTTACATATTGTTATACACTTAAAAAAAATAAAGTTATAGGAATCTCATTGTAATAAATTAAAAATAAATATCAAATAATCTCATTAGTAGATCTAGCGAGCTGTAGAATGGCAATGAGCCCAAGGTTGGGAAGGGCTCAAATTGAAAAGTCATATTTATATAATACTGGGAGGGGTCCAATTTTCTTCTTCTCTTTGTGTCGGATTTGCATCCGCTTGTTGCACACTTTTATTTTGTAAGCACAATCCAATTTCTTCCTACTTTTTATAGGTAAGCATACAAAACTTTTTAAAAAATATTAATTAAAACCGTCTAAAGACGGGGGTTATTTTTGGGTACCCAACCCTTCATATTAATGATCGGATAGGCCGAAACATTTTACAATTGAGATGATCCTATTACAACAGGAATGGGGTTAAACCCCTTACACAGTAGCATTTCAGACTAGAAGTTCCAAAACTAGAGCTACTGTGGCAATATGAGAGCTACTGAAAGATTAAGAATTTTATGTAGCATATTAAAACCACCAAAAAGAAATAATAGTAATCAAGCAGTAACTACCATTTTCGTCCTTCTGGTACTGAATCGCCGTTGTCATAACTCCTAAACTCAAAAAACATGCATCACCTGTACGAACTAGAACACTCCCTTCTTAAATCAAATTGCTGAATCCAACCCTCTGGCCATTGTGTTATATGCAACTAGTCCTTAACTGCCTTACATTTCTACTGATATCTGTCAAAGTTTTTTCCCTTGGGTCATTGTGTGACTTGCAGATCCAGCTGCTTTGGGTGCTTCCAAGTTCGTGACTTTCATCTAAGCAATTATCAGAAGGAAGGAAGGAAATAGTGGCAGAAGCGCTGACGTAGAGCCGCTAAAGGAGGTTACAACAAGATTTCTCTATGAACGGGATTCAGTAATTTTCAGACTCGAATGGGAAACTTTATGACTAACATTATTCCTATAATTGATTGGCAGACCACGAACGCGACTAATGTTCCAGCAAAAAGACCTAATTGATCTACTACCCCAATAAAGGTAAAAAGAAAAAAAGACATAAAAACTGAAATAATTGAAAAGCCTCCCACCAGAAAAGGAAATTAAAGAGTAGATAAAGAAAATAAAATGAAGAATTACCCCTAGTAACCTTTCTATCGCCGGAGTACGAGTTGGTTGGCTCGGTCGAAAAATTGACTCGATTCTGAGGTTGAGTTGATCAGTCTCCACAGCCAAATCAAGAACTTTCCTCCCGCCAATGATCTTTGTTCACCTGAATACTCTCGTCGCCGCTGGGTTTCTCGACTATGTCGCTGTATGTACCCTTCTCCGCTGGTTGTTCCGTCGCCGGAGACCTTGTCGGAGCCTGTCACCACGGCTGGAGACCAAGGCAGAGCCTCTCCGACGCTGAAAACCATGACACTGGAGGCCACTTGCAGGAGACCAAATCGGAGTTCTCCCCGTCGAGCGAGCTGTCGACTTCCTTTTCCCGCCGCCAGGTCAACCTTCTCCAGAGGCGGATCTGACAGTTGAAACGAGGATCTCCCTCGCAAGTAAACTCCGACTCCAGGAGCACCGAACCAGCCGTGGATATTTAAGAATCATTTTTAAGAATTACCAAGAATGATATTTAAGAATCATTTTTTAGCACCACATCATCATTTCCAATAAAAAAAATATATATTTATTTATATTTTATAAAATATCAATAGTCTGCAAAGTTAAAATTATATTGTATTTACTATATAAATATAAAAACAAACATATTTATTCTTTCATTCAAAATAATATTTTATATAAAATTTTAAATGATTTAAAATTATCAATATTAAAATCAATATCATAGTATATATATTTTTTAAAATTATATTGATCATTATTTTCAAAATGTTTGAAAATAGATTGAACGATGTTCGCTCTAAGTTGATGATGAATGTCCCCATCACTGCTAATTTTTATTGTGAATGTTTATTTCTTAAACACAACGGCTACATTTCATTGAAAATATTTGTTTGCATCATAATCAAATTTCGGAAATATAAACACTATATCAAAATATTCTATAAGACTAATAAATTTTAAAATCACTCCGATTAAATTAAAATTTCAAATAGGGTAAAGAATTGACGTAACGTATCCAAGAATATTTTCCATTTTGAATTTACAACTAAAAACACACAAAAACGAAATATTAAGTATCAATCAATTGTTGGTTGGCATTTGCGCGCACAAATAAAAAGTTATCTGCATCTTAAATAAGGACCAGTTTCTTATTAAGGGGTGGTCATTAAAACTCCACAATGATCCTCCTTAAATGATGAGTGCTCGTTAGAGCATCCACAATGGTAGTTCCTTAAACCAATTTTTCTTAATAAATAGCACTTCTTATTTAAGGAGGATTATTGTGGAGTTTTAAAAATCACTCCTTAATAAGGAGCTGTTATTTAATTAAGGAGTTGGTACCTCTTTATTTGTGAAATACCAACCAATTAATGATTTACATTTGTTTTGTATTTTTAATTAATTATAATTTAAAATATAAAAAAGTGTTTATTTAAAAAGGTCCCTTGTTGTTAGTTGGTTCTTACATGTAGTAGTTTTTATCAAAATTCATGACGTGACAGTTAAGAAGTGTTCATTAAGTTCACTACCATTGTGGATGCTCTGAATCCTCAAATCCCCGTTGTTTGCTAATTCTAAATTCAGCAACGACACTTTAGTTTAATTTATTTCAATTTGATTACTTTTAATTTAATTTAGCATTATTACTTTAGTTTAATTCAGTTCAGTTTGATTCACAACATAAGAGGAAAAAACCATAATTTAAGAGCAAGTCCAACGATTTCCCTAAAAAATAAATATAGATTTAAAACTAATACTCTCTATATATTTTTACCAAGCTCCAACAAATTCTATCCCACAGACTCTCACATTTAGAGTACAACAATAGATATTACTTTTGTAATTTGAATTTAATAATTATTTTTCCACTCTAAAATATGTATTTTTGCTTATTTATTTTATCATGGCTAATATTTAGCGGCTAGTCTAAGATACAATAAATATGTTTATCTTAAGATTTTTTAAAATAACGATTATTAAGTTAAAAAAGACTATCGATGCATGCTATGCAAATTTCAGCAATGACTTAGAAAAGACGAAGCAAATATTACGAATATAAGAATTAAGAAGTCGGTTATAAATTATATATATATATTTATTTATTTATGTTTCATCATTTCTCATCTCCTAAATTAAGTAGTAGTCAAAAACTAATTACTTAATATCATATTCATGCTATCATCAATTAAATGCAACATGTATACTGCTATATTTATATAATAAAAGTGTATCACATATAAAATAGTACAACTTCTAGTTGTCGGCATCCCTTAAACTGACATAAGAATTTCAGCCGGATGAAATGCATAGAGGAATTGAATTGAGATTTTTTAAAAATGAAATGTATAGGTGAAATAAAGTTATATATTACCTTAAAAAAGTGTGTCACTCTTAAATAATCGTCCAATTTTTTTAAAAAAAACAATACACTCTTATAAATTGGAAGGAGTAAAAGGAGTAGCGTGGACTATCTACAAGTTAGGATTTTATTTTGCAAGGGTGCCATAGCATTACATTCTTATAGCGTATTCCCTTCGTCCCAAACGTACATTTTTTAAATCAACTTTCTCATTTTATGTTCGACCATCGATAACTTTAATTGTATATAATAATAGTGTATTAAAATTTGATATTTAAAAACTACATAATATAGAAGATCTAATAATATTTCACATGATAATATTGATACCTATAAATTATTTGAAATTTACGGTCAAAAAAAGGCATCCGTCTTTCTTGATAATATCTTCAAAATTCTTCACTGCTTTATCGGCTAGTCAACATACCTTCGCAGAGGACTACTTGACTTTTCTTGAGTCCTCCAATCTTTTTTTTTCTGCTTCAGGGAGGTCAAACACTCTCCTCGGTCATCCCGGCGGCAGTTTTATTCAATTATCTTGCTCACAAAAATTGATTATTCACTGTCTGAGTCACGGGTATTTAAGATTTAATTCTAACACATTATTTATTATGGCAAAATTTTGGGAAAGACGTGGTTTAATTAGAATAATAAAAGGTAAAAGATCTTTGTTGCAATATTAAAGTTTTATTATACAACATGTAGTAATTATAAATTTTATAACCCGATTCATGCAACCCGAAAATTTTATCTTTATTACTTCAAATTTACACTTTAAACCTTGGTCCTTTCATGACTTATGGAAAGACCGTCTTTCAAACACATTCTTATTTTAATCGGTATAGAGTGAGTATATAAAGAGTAGTGTAATTTTCTTTTACCCGTTCGCGCGCGCGAAAATGCTCCTCTTGAGCAGTAAACTCCTTGTTTCTGTGGGGAATTTCGTCAAACACCTTCCGCCTGTGGATATATCTTCCAACTAACAACCACGATCACTAACCGCCATTGCCGGACGACAAACATCCTTCTTCAGAACTAGAGCTCCCAACAGGTGGAACTCTACATCAACATCCAGCTTCAGTGGAACCAGGTCCGATCCCGAAACACAAATACGCTGCATTGAGCGCATAGATGTGTTGAACGCAGAGATAATCTTTTGCCGATTTTTATAAATTTATTGCAGAAGATGAATCTTACAGCGGTAAAGGACGAAAGTGAGGCGATGGAAAGGCATGTGGAGGACTGGCTATACATCATAGAGCCATCAGGAGCTCGTACCTTTCACACCGCGGGGATTCATGTGAAGATCTGAAGCTTGTTGATGTTGGAAGTGGTGCGGGGATGATTCTTGCTATTGCCTGCCCCGGTAATGCTTCTCAAGAACATGATCAGTTTGTTTCTATATTCTGTTATTGAATCAGAATATTAGTGCGGCTCATAGTGTTCTGAAATGTTTAAATTAATAAATTATGTTGTGTGTCGTGTTCAAGACTTTTGATTGGAAAACTCGAGAGGAAAAAAAGAGTATTGTGAAGTGGAAATGGTGGAGTGGCATCTGTTTGGAATGCCAAGTGGTTCTTCTGCTTTGAATGGTAGGATGAGATGATAATTTTGTTTTTTGAAATCTTAAACTTTAAGTTATGCTTGGAAGGTTGGAACTGACTCTCAGGGAGTCCATGCAGAAGCGTTTTTCCACACTCGCATCCCATGCAGTGTACTACTTCTTAAAGCTCGGACAGTCTTTTCGTCTTTACTCCCCCTTCTTTCCCAGACTCACAACTTCTCTTCATTTTTTTCCATCCAAAATTCTCCGATCCAGTTTATGCAAAATTGAATAAATTCCTCATTTCATTCTCCTTTTCACTTGCTTGGCACTAAGTACACTGATCCTCATATTGCATTGACTATTTTTTTCGTCACCTCTTTATTTGTTTGATAAAGCATGCAATTTTCTGTGAATGTTTAATTTTTGTAATGGTTTATTATTTATTGTTGGGGAAACTTTTGATTGAGAGAACGAAATTCCGGAAGGTGATTGGTTTGTACAAAATGTGTAAAGCAGGGAAAAAATTGTTTTTTTTCCAAAATTCGTGACTTGAATTTTGGAGGAACTTTTAATGTTTTTTTTAAAGTCAGTAATTTTTTTCCTTTCGAGGAGATGTAACGGAAAGAAAAGTAGCTTTGTTTCCGTTTTTTGTGAGTTGACTTGGATACATGCTGAGCTTTTTTCCATATAATCCTTTTATGCAAAAAAATTAATAAAAAAGATTTTAGAACTGTACCAATGTTATTTGTTTTCTGTTTTTTTTAATTTATACAAAAGTTGTAACGTAAACAGCTGTTTTACTCTCTACGACAGTTGGAAAAAAATTCAAGTGAAGAATAAAATTATTCTACTCCTTTTCTGGTGGAATTTTTCAAATTTCCCAGATACATGTAATCACGCACTTAATCCTTTGTGCATACTTAATCCTTTGTACATACTCAATCTTTTGTACATACTCGTTTATTGTTTTAATCCTTTTCCCCTTTCTTTTTGTTGTATGTTCACAACCGTTTATTGTCAACTCTGCCCCTTTCAACAGAAGACGATGGATTATCTAAAACGAAAAAGGACTAGCGAAGAGGAAGAAAGGGCTGTAAAGAGTTCTTTTCAGGTTTCAGTTTATAAATCTGCATGATTGTTAGCTGTTAAATCTTCATGACCGATGCTGATGATCAATTAATTGCTGATATTTTCCCTTAGAGGTTAATTTATCAATTTTAATTATGACCTTTTCATTTTTGGCAGGGTGATGAATTGTCTGGGTCAGGCAACACTATGAATTCCAATGAGATTCAGGTTAGCAAAGATTCTACATTTTCAATTTTATGAATTCTTGTATGCATTCTGAAATTTTAACAAACATGCTACTCTGATGCTATGGTTACTGAATCGCAGCAAAAGGTTGCAAGTTGGCAACTACTGGATGAAAACCAGATGACAAATATTGCTTTGAGGTACTTATCCATACGAGATTTGATCTTCAATATGATACTGTTCTCAAATCAGCTAACATATATTGGATGAGTGATGGTCTTATAGCTTCTTAAATTTTATTTTAATTTTGAAGCTTCACGAGAACTTCTTTGTAAGCTTGTTTAGCTTTCAAAAGCTTGAACAAGACTATATAAAAGACTATCATTCAAATCTCTGCAATTTCTTTTGCAAATTTGACTTGAATATAAGATTTATCATTCAAAATGTACCTTTCATTTGATTCAGGGTACAACATCCATCTGCTGCTAACCTCAAAATGCAGCAGGTTATATTTGCTGACTTGTTTCCTTAGTATGAGTGAGTGGTGGACATGCTTAAAACGCATCAGATTTAGGCAGACTTGCTAACTTAAAACTCCTATCGACTAAACTCAGCACACTCACTGCATTTGCACGTTGAGCAATGCTGCACTGTGAATGCGCGTTTATTTATTGAGTTTGCAATAACACAATAGACCATGAATGGTTTACATCTAAAAGTGAGCTGTAGGGTTTCCATGCAGTCATTCTATTTTGGATATTTTCATCCATTAGACTGAATATGATTATGCATAAATGTCTGTATGACTTAATTTTGGAACTTGATAAAGTAAGTTTGATTTGTAAATTTTTGGTAATAAAGTTATTTCTTTATCTTTTTGT